>JANZLF010000009.1:14103106-14118180 GCA_026546835.1 Erythroxylum foetidum
TAATTATTATTAGTAATAAAATATTTATTTTTATTTTAAAAACAAAAATTAAAAATTCACAATAATTATAAAAGTTAAAGTATATAAAATAATTAATTAAAAACTTTGAAAAAAAAGGAGGAAGGAGAGGCAAGAGGGAGGGACGGAGGGAGAGTTTAAATTTTTTAAAAAAATTTGCAAAAAAAAATTCATATTTTTTAAAATTTCCAATATCAACAAATATTTAGCCTATATTTTAAATACCGGTCAATACCGATAAGTACTAAACTTGAAACAACCGACCCTCCATTTCGTACTGATTTTAGTCTGGTACGAAACAATATCCACATTCCTGCGATAAAGTGATGATATTTCAAAACTATATTCATCAATATTATAAATATCATATCAGTATTTGTACTAGATTTAGTTCTAGTATGGTACTGTATCGATACAGTTAATATCATGTATTATTTTGGATAATCTTTTAAATTTATAAAAGAATCCCTGAATTTTTTTAAATTACAAAATAGTCCCTCAACATATTGTATTATATGATATATATAATTTTACATCAATCATATCTTCAAAAATTATAATAATAGAAATTTAGAATAATAACAATCTATTTATTTTTATTAATATTAATTTTCACATATTTCACATATAAATAATAACCACAATTAATATAAAAAAGATTGTGTAATTATTATACAAATAAAAAATTAATGACAATAGAAAGTACTTAAAATGTTTTAATTTTATTATATTATAAATAATAATTACATCAAAGTATCAAATAAAATGAATAATAAATATTCATGACTCTCAAACTATTACAATTTATAACAATAATTCCTGTCGAAGAATCAACTAGAAGTAAAACCCGAAATAAAAATATTTATAATTATGTTGCATATATAAAATTTAAGATATACATCAAATTATATCGGTGAAATTAAAAGAAGAAGAGAAACAAAAACTTGAAACTTCATTCAATCAAATATCCACTCAAATCGCATTCTCAAATTTTCATTTGGTATAAAATCCTCATTAATGAGAGGGGTCTTATCATCACCATCATTTAAATTCATTGGTGCATTTCAATACTTTTCCATAAAAAATTATCTTCCAAGCCACTATCATCTATCAAATTCGGTTCCTCAAAAACTCAATATTTCAAAAAATTGATATGATCAAGGTAAATTAGATATACAGAACTACCTATTCTATTAAGAGTCTAGTAAATAATAAAATTAAACTATTAAAAATTCAAAAATTTATATGCAACTTAATAATGACAATAATCTACCTTCTTCAAAGTTTTAAACTATATCGAACAAAGATCAAGTCGTTCAATCTTTTGTGCTCTAATCTATTCCTTCTCTTGGAATTGATGAATTCAGATGTGTTCCAATTCGTTTCATATCCTATTGCACTTATATATTGACCTAGAATTCAAATTGCAAACCTTTGCAATTCTAAAATATCACTTCCAAATTGGTTACACCAAGCAACAGTAAATCATAAGAAAAAAAATAACATTATAAATAAAGTGATAATTAATTTTCAACAAGTAACAAAAGTTTTAAAAAAATATGTTTGGATTAAGTTTGTCTCTTTGATGTATAACAATTGACATCTCAAAATTACTAAAAGCATCTTTATAAATGTCCATTTGTAAGCTTAGGAAATCTTGCATTATCTTATGGACAATAATTATTGTAATAGTTAAGAGCGTTCCTCTATTAACTTTAGCTTTCTTTGTAAAACTTGGTCTAAAATAGACACTAAGAACAATAGAGAGTAAAGTTACTTTTTTTATCTCTTATTAATGACTGTAAGATAAGGAGTGTATAAAAAAGGCCATTTTTTGTATTGACCTTGATATTACTTTCTTCTCCCTCTACGACATTATAAAAATAACTCATTATTACCTTCTCATCACTATTAGCCAAGTGAAGTACCATTTCTAAAGGTTCACAAACTTGGATGATAATTTGATATTGGAACAAAAATTTATTATCTTTAAGTATAATTCTAGAAGTCTCCAATTCAGCATTAGACATAGCATATTGAGATACAACTCACTTATCACTTATAAAAATTTGTTTCAACTCTTTCTTTATCATAATAAAACACTAAAATGATAAGAAATTTATTGCAAATCTTGTAATAGAAGAACAATACAAATTCCTACTATTGGTGATATCCTTTCTCATTAAATTCGAGACTAATGTATAATTATAAATGAAATTGGTTACCTTTTTTCCTTTTTGTAGTGTCTCATAAACAATAGGAAAATGGCTAGCATCTTTTATATTTTCCAACATCAAGTCAATGTAATATGTAATACAAAGAGTCCAATAAAAAGAATTATATTTTCTTTGCAATCTTCTTCCTGCTACTTTGTAAGCGAAATTATTGTTAGTTATAAACTGCACAATATTTTCGAGCCCTATTTCATTCACAACTTCATTAAATATTTCAAATAGAGTATCAACAAAGCTAGATAAATCCATAAGCTTCAACAAAATTGTCCCCTTTATAGAATAAACCAAAAAATTAATAATAGGCTTATATATTCTATTTGTCCAACCATCATACGTTATTAAACACCTAAAAGTAGCCCAAGTCATTATTCTTTCATTCAAATAACTTTTTATTTCGTAAATAATGCTACTCAGAAGTTTACCTCTGTAGTTATTAATTGAAGGAGCTTTGTATCCTGGATCGTAGGAGACAATAACATCTACCATTAGCTGATAATAATAAGATTAAAAAGGATTAAATGTTATACCTGAATCATACCATCATTTGACCATTGGCATATCTACATTATAACTTGCTTCAATAGATTGTAAGGCATTATGAATTAAGGGTTCAACTTTAGGAGTTGTTCATGGTGTAAAAAAATTAGACACCTGCCTTCTTCTTTTTTTAATATCATATGCAACATTCCCTTATTGTTATGTTGAACTACTACTACCTTCAACATTTCCACTATCATCCTGAACATCAACATCCATCTTTGCCTTTTATCATTCTCACATTGATACTCTTTAAAAAAAGTCTTCATTTGCTATTTTATATCATGACTTATTTTCTTACAAGGCTCCACATTACCTTTGACCCCAGTCAAATGCTTGTTTAATTTGGTGATTCCTCTACCTTTCAAATGCATGTTGTAAAACAAATAAATGGTATAATTTTTCATTCTAGAAACTAATCCAACATTAACCTAAGCTGGATCTTGAATCTTCTTAAAGTGGTTGAATTATCAGGAGCACTTAGAACTTCTTTTTATTTATTTGTAAAAGTAAATGAAGACATATATCAAAATTAGGTTAATGACTTCATATCGAAATAAAGTTGTGTAAAAAAAAGCATGAAGAAATAGATCAATAATAGTTTCACAATAACTCATTGTTTCATTGTAAACCTAAGCATCAAATATATACATTGATTGTTACACTTTCACAATTATAACACAATTTGTTTGATTACATAATTCAAAAATAAAATTACATCTATATACTATTTTGTATAATTATATAATTCAAAAATAAGCTCACAATTATAACCTATTTGTATGATTATATCATTCAATCATAAACTTACAAATCACAACTATAACTTATTTTGTGTTATTACATTTTTCAAGTATAAACTCACATCTATAATTCAATTTGTGTAATCACATAATTCAACCATAGGCTTTTAACTATAACTTATTATGTAATTGAACCATAAACTCTTAACTATAATTTATTTTGTATAATGATTGATTAGTTGATTAAATAATCCAAGCATAGACATAAAGTCACAACTATAATTCAATTTGTGTAATTACTAATCATATAATCAACCACAAATTACCTAATCCATTTTGATGATTATAAAATTTAATTTATAACACATAACAAAATTTATATTAAAGACTAATGTTTCATTCAAATTTAAATATATCTCAATCTCAAATTTTAGACAAGAAAAACTTCAAATTTATAATTCAATTCCAAATTTCAAACAACAAATAAATGTGAAACCAACCGAGAACTAATTGAATTGAGATGGAGGGAGGTATTTACACCTATCAGACTTTTTGCTTTGAGCGATCATCTGTATGCTTTATCTTTTTGGCAATTGATAAAGTTGGCTACTTTTGATCTATAATTGAAGAAACGATGTCCAAGATAAGAGTCAACAATTATAATATAATGGCCCGCACTTTTCTTTCTATGATTATGCTTGAAACAGCTAAATCCTCAAAGTTGAGAGACTGACTCGACAGATAATCGAAGACAAAAGAAGTTAGCTTTATACGTTTGCTATCAGAAGCATTACTTTAAGCTTTAATGCTACACACAAATATAAAATAACCAATCTTTTTTCCATATGAGCATGCTTATTATGCCAAGGCCAACCTCTGGCTAGGTAACTTAAGAAAGGTCCTCTTCTGCGGCGTAGGGAAGTGTCTAAAGAGTAAGAGGATAAAAATAAAAATAAAAATGATCTAGAATAGGAAATAAAGGAATTGGATCACAGGCACAGCTGATGAATAATTTTGCAATCTGCCGCTGGGTTGGTTATGAAATGATTGCTCAACTAATTAAAATCAATATCCTCATTTAAAAGACTCGTATGTTTACTGTAGTTATTTTTACAGCCGTCAATTAAGGCGATGCTTACTTCAGAATAGGAATGCTTTTAACTGTTTTTGGAATGAATAGGGTTAGGGTCTTTTAGAGAATATATAAAATTAATTGAGTTGGCCTCACACAATAGCTTAAGTTATTGTGATAAAATGGTCTCTTAATATGGTATCAAAGCCTTTATGACCAAATAATCATGAGTTTGAATTCTACCACCCATCTATTCTAAGTAAATTAAACACAAGGTAAAGTAGGCATGTACAAGTTTTAAACTCAAAGAGCTTTCACTTGAGGGGGTGTGATAGAGAATATATAAAATCAATTAAATTGGCTTCACACAACAGCTTAAATTATTGTGATGAAATGATAATAGGGTCTTGAAATTGCTTTTTTTCTTTGGGGATACGCTTACTACGTTGAAAGCAAGCTTCTTATTTCACGTAAATCCAATGCCGACAGTTAAAAGAGAATGAAATTCAAAGTGCTTCTGCCTACAATTTTCCCTGTTTTGCTCTTAATTGCTTCCTTTCTTGGTGGCGGATTAGGGGGCTCCGCTGCAATATTTTCAACGCTTTACATTAATTCAAGAGATCTATAAAATGCTTTTCTCTTGTGGGATTAGGATTCATAATTGAAGAAAGATAAGACAATGTAGAAGTGAATATTATTTTTAAAAATAAGATATATCTTCAAAAGTCTTCCTTTTTTTTGTATGTCTCTTCGATGGAAATTAGTAAAACTATAGAGCAAGAATGGAATTTACAGGCATACTCTGAACAACCCAAGCTTGCCCATCAAACATACACAACCCTTCCCTTTATAATATGGGGGTAGTTAATTTAAAGACGTGCACGTTCAAAAGTGGAGAAACTTGCTTTATGAAAAGATGTGGACTCCATGAATTGATTTCGCGTATGATAAGAAGCTCCTCCCCAAAAAGAGATAAATCATGTAAATAAGGTAGGGCACAGAGGTTATCTCCCAAAATGTACTTTCGCTTTTCTGCAAATCTTTTGAAAATTATGTTCATTCCCATCCCATGGCTGTCGCTATCCAAGGCTATTGTGTTCCCACCATTTTCTTGTACAAAGCTTGAGAATAACTCAAAAACATACACACGTGCAAGTTGAACAAACTGTTAAGATGATTGCTTAAAACTATTTGACGACAACTAAGCTTAAAGTAGCAAGGCTTCACCTGCTAGGAGTGGAAATTGTGCCTCGATGCGAACGATAGCTATTAATAAGTATCTAGGATGCGTTAAATAACCTTGTTTTCTGCGTAATTACTAGTTATCTCTCTTTACTATGCTTTTTCACGCTGGTATCTCCTGGATAATATGAATAAACTAAATATTGGTGATTTAACTTGAATCTGAATGAAGTAATTGAACTTCAGGTTTGGAAAACGGAATATTAACCAAAAAGGAAGAATCTAGTATTCGGAGACAAAATCAGGCACTCTTTCTATAGCTACTGGTAAAAACGTCACCAGTAAAAAAAAATGAAGAGAAATTGGCTACAAAACTGAAGTTCTACCGTTCCCCGTCTCATTTCCATCGTAAAGCCTGCCTTATGCCAGAATACACAAGCCCTAGTGATCTTCCAATCAAGGAAACCAGAAAGAACGAGATGGCATTGCTGACTTGCTTTACTACAGCTCTTATAAACGGCATGGTTATGTCTGATAGCTCCAGGTATAAACTGAAGTAGTATCTCCTGTATCATAACCATAAAAGTAATCCAGATTTAGGAAGATCAAATAAAATAACATTGGGTTTAGAAGCATTTGATGAGGTATAAGCATAAGATTCGTTGAGTATAGCAAACAAAACTGAAGTTGAAAATAAAATTTTCTAGAAGATCATCCATTATTGAAAGGAACATTCGGTTCTCATTCAGTCCATAAATCGTGCAAAAATAATAATAAATGGAGATCACCTATCAATGGCTTAGGAAGGAAACATTCAGTTAAACGAAAAAAAAAGGGGAAATGTTATAAAAAAATAGAATGAGTGGATGTTAAAAGATAAATGCATAAACCAGGTCAATTAGCAAGAGTACATATTCCATGATTTTTTTTCGTTTGGTTCAATTGTGATACTCCCCACCCAAAGAGAATCAAACATAGGTCACAATAGAAGCAAAGCTTGCAAGGCCGCACACTATAAAGGTTAATAGCAAGCCATCTTTTATGAAGCCTAAAACACGGGACAAATTTCTTTCCACAAAATCATACCGAAACTGAAGCGATCACCCCTAGGATGAACTAAGGGGTATGATGGGTGCAGTAATTAAGACCTACTCAGCATTGTAATTCAACTAAAGAATGACGTAAGTCCAAAAGAAATAGTGCCACAGTGTCAGTTATTGGCTTCCACAAATACTCCTCATCCAGGCCATTATATTAGCAACACCATTCTCAAAAAGTAGGCTCGACTGCTCATGCTTTGTCAACTTGTATTTCTTAATATAAATTAAGGCAATCCATGGTAATAAAATCACGACCATAAACTTCACTTGGTAGTGCACGGAACAAAATTTGATGGCTGAATCAGACTTGCTTAAGATCCTTAAATATGTCCAGAAATAGTTCTAGTACCATGAGAAACATCAATCTTAAACAAGTCTAAGGGGAAAAAGGAAAGGTCAATAGATGTTAAGACATATTTTCCCGCGCACACGAGTGAAAATAAAACTATAAGGTAACGAAATTTATTAGGCAATAAAGCTATTAAGCAATGAAACATACCATCCATTCAAGGCTCTTAATTCCATGGTCCGTTTGACAGGAAGAGAGCACTGGCTAATGACAATATAGTACAAGGAAGACGAAGATGTTACAGGCTTTCTCAGAGCAAATTTCCTCCACCAACTAAAATTTTCGGCCTGATTCAGGCTTGGTTCCTTGATGACTTTTAACTGAAATGTGCTTAGGTCAAACCGATCCTCATAAATTGAAACTACTGCCTCAATATTCTGGTACAGCCACTGATTCAGAGCCACCTACAAACAGTAATTTATAGAGTTGATGGACCCTAAAAAAATGCCACATAGGTAACTATGACCATAAAAGAGAAGTATAGAAAACAGAACCATACTTGTATACTACTGACAAATACAATACCTCATTACGTAATTTTTGAAGTGCCCGGGTTGAAAAATTACACATATCCAGGCCCAGGGCGTTAATCTCATTTGATAAGTTGCCATCAACAGAAATAAGTTCCAAATAAGCACTTGCTACACCATCTGCTAAAGTTATCACTAAATCTTCCAATATGGAGTTACCATTCGAAACAAAAAAGTTTTGATCATAGTAGCTACATTTCCTGCCAAAACATAGAAAAATCAGATTGATCTGGTAATAAAATAACGAGAGCATATCTCGGATCCCAAACAAAAGTATGTGAGCAACTTGTGAACAAACCATAAAATGAAAACAAGCAAGCATCTAAAAGTAACCAAAACATGTCCCATTCAGTTGGTTTGTCATTTTTCTGTCCAAATTTTAATTGAATGACAAGGCATTTCTTCAGTCATTTTGACCATCTTGAAGATTTAGGCTACCAAGAGCCACAATAATATCAGTTGTGCATTTTATGGCTCTAAAGTCCTTTTTCATCATAACCAAACGTTAGGGAGTGAAAACATGTCTTTAGCTTTTGAATTAAAAGTCAAGTATCTAAAAAATCGACCTTTCGGCTAATATTTTCACTGTATACCCATTTACTTGACCAGCTTCATGGAGAATATTAGCATAAGCATTAAAACTTAACAGATGCATAAAACTATATGTTGATTTAGCAAGTAAAGTAAAACCTTTTGACCAAATTGTTAAGGAAAGATGAAAATTTAAAGAGACTTCTGTTCTAATCAAGACAAGATGCATCGAGTGACTTTACCAGAGAGAGCCATATCTCAGGAAGTAGAACAACTCGGCATAAAGACCTGTCTTGCCTGATTTTCTTATATTTTGAAGTACACTGTCATCTGCATTTAACTTTTCAACCATCAATGAAAATATTTCCTGAAAGGAAGGATAAAATAGTCAGATTAGAATAAACAAGTCAGGTCAAATATTTAATAATAAACAATCTTTCATTTCTCTTGAGGATTTTATAACAAATAATGTTTCATTATTCAATCAAATCTCTGTCATCTTCAACATAACTGTCCCATATAAGTGTTTCTAAGTTTCAGAACAAACTATTCATAAAACAAAACAATTGAAAATAGCAACAATAGAAATAAAGGTCAAAAGAATGTTCCATAGAGAGAAAGTTAACACAGAAAAAATGTTTTCTACTAAGGCTCAAAGATTTTGAATGAACCACAGGTGAGATACATTAAGATATTCCAACCTACCCTGCCACACATTTCCTTATGACGACTGAACTCCTCTTCTAACCAAGCCATGTATATAGGTTGACAGCATCTTCGAACAGTTTCAGCAAACACTGTCATCCAGTTATCCATGTTGCCAGCTTTACAATTGTGTAAAACATTGCTCATCTGAAAATCAGAATTAACAAATTACCAGTCACTGAAATTTTTCATGTCTGCTTACTTCAACAAAACTCATATTGAAGAAAATATAAACTCCTCATGCAAGAAGTAAAAAATCACTGGGTGTCTACAACTGTAAGTACATCAAAGGGGAAACCCCTGGCTTGTCACTGTAAACATCCACATATTAGAGTTCGGTATCAATATTCAAATTAGCCACATTTAATAACAACCTACAACTTTCAGTTGATTGATCAAGATTTTATAGTTACAGTAGATAATGGCCCTTAGCAAGACACCCAATGCATCTAATCAATAGCAAAATCCATATCCTTTTTGTAGGTCCCAGTATTGCACATCGGTGGATGCTTCCCGAAAGGGAGGAAAAAAGTTATCAAATAAAGTCATTCAAAAATAAAAAACAGTGATTATCTGAGCATTGTCAAACACTAAAATTAGCTCCGTTAGTTTATACATACTCATAACTTAGTACATAATGATTACTCATTATATGCACCAAGAACTTCTGGAATCACACAAGGAAATTACTTTATATCCTGTTTTCTTGAGGTTCACGTTTGTCAGAAGCTATGGATTTATAAAGTGACTATTCCAAAGAGCATTCATACAAATGACAATCTATTACCAAGAAACATAGCCAACGTCACATTGCAATTGCATCAAAGCAGTTACTTCCAACAAAAACCTCCACTGCTTCCTTGCAAATAAAGTCCCAAAAGTAATGTTGGACCTCATTCAAACCTCACATATTTAAGAACACTTGGCCATTCTTTTGTAATATACTACAGAATAAAGAGACAAAATGACAGTGCCTGCCTCTTCCTGAAGTTTCCGCAAACAAGTCAAGAGTAATCGCAATTTTGGACCCTCAGAAAGTGCATACAAACTCAATGGCCGATTTGAACAGTGTTGGTCAACTTCAAGGGCACTGTTTCGTATGTCGCTCCTGTGTTCTAAAGCATCTAGAGAATCCAAAAGTTTTGCCTTTACAACATCCCAGGGATACCCCAAGTTAACAAGGTCATCTTTCACCCTAGCACAACAAATACAAAAATATCACTAGCAAATACAAGGAATAAAACAATAACAAACAAGAGTTTCACTTTTCTTTTCATCTAAGCAGACTAAAACATTGTTCCTGATCAAAATTTTCATCTGACTACTCTTACCTACCAAACGACTCTGAGCTTTCAAGCACCAAATCGTCAGCCAATGCGTTCTTCCGGGAAATGAAATTAGAGTTCCTAATAGGAACGACCCCAGCCATATAAGTAAGCAAAATACTTGTCATCAGAAGCAACTGATCGCTAATCGAAACCCAATCAGAAGCTGAAGCACCATCAATGTCCACTAGCGATCCCAAACAAGGACTTGCACAATGGTTTTTCCGAGCAGAGAACTGGACAAGTTTGTAACTTGTGCAAAAATGCTTTCTGCACGCAGAAACAAGCAAGAGAAATCAATTACACCTCAACATAGAAACAAGGTATAACTTCAACATGTCACTCCCCAGTTTTAAAGCAGCAAAATAAGAAGGCTAGCAAATAAGAGCAGACCGAGATTGAGGCCTAAAATTTAAGATCGGGGAGACACAGCCTCTCTCTTCCACATAGCTTCTCCACACAGGAGGCTTTAAGCAGGAGGAGGACGTTGAAGTCGCCATTTCTTAAGAAAGGTAAACAAGAGCGTCAATGTCCCTTCGATCAAGACATTGCCACACCCCAAATTTTTCAGGTTGAAGTCATTTCTCAACAAAAAAATTAGGGTTAGGGTAAGTGGAATCGAATTAGCGGAAGAAGAGAAGTGTACATAAAAGTGGCGATTGGATTGGAATTGTGCGTACCAGGTTTGAAACAAAAAATGATAATAAGAACAATAAAGGTCCAAATCAAAGTGGGGGCTAAGTTTACGATGTAGTGAGAGGGATCTAGGCTACTAAATATTTCTTAAGCAAAAGCTTTCAAGTTGGGGGATAGCGGCGCAGTTGACTAGCGTCGGGATCTCATCCCGAGTTTAGCCTTCCGTCACCCGCCTGATCAACCTTACCTTTAATTGTAATTTAGTTAAGAGATCTTTTTATTAAAATACAAAATAAAGTCCAATATTTAAAATTAATAAAATTAAATATCACATCTCTATTATTTGAATATTAGATTTCATAATATTAATTAATTGCAACTAAATTAATTTTAATTGCTTCCACTGTTATCTTTAATGATAATTTAAATATTAATATTTTTATTAAAATGCAGGATAAGCATTTGATTGTAACAGTATAAGTACAGGGAAGTAATATTGTCTTATTGTGCCCCATAAATCTCAGTCATTTATTTATTTGAACTCTGCGTTTATTTATACAGAACTCACATAAATAAATGACTTGCCCCATAAATCTCAGTCATTTATTTATGCGAACTCTGCGTTTATTTATACAGAACTCACATAAATAAATGACTAAAATTTATAAGATAGAATAAAATAACATAAAATTAAAACCAACCCCGAAGATACCGGTCGATATTAATTAGCATTAGCTGGTACTTATCAGGAGCAAATATGAAAATTTTCAAAATTGTAGAATAAATTTTTAATTCTAAAATATTTTTAAAATTACAATTCTAACTGTATTTTTTAATCATTGGCCGGAATCCCATCCAAAACTTTCTTGTTCCGTCAACTACCGCTAAGAATGAGGTCTAAGTATCTGCTCGAAAACGAACAACTGAGAACGCCAATAACTGGGGTCTTGCAGCAGAATCTTAGTTCTTAACTAGTCTCCGTGGCAGACGCAGTAGTTTCATCAGAGCCTGATGTCGCTGCAGATGTAGTTGTATCGGTCCTTGATGATGAACCTGCGGTGGTATTAGAGGCTGCGGATGATTCTGTTTTACTAGATGTGGAAGTAGGTTCCTGCGTATCCGTGGCATCCTTCGCTGCTTTCTGCTTGGCTTTCTTGGCTCTATCCAATACATCAGCCTGCATACACGTTGCTGGATCAAGCACAAGAAATCAAAACCTTAGAGGCTGAAAGTATGCAGCCCTCGGTAAATCAATTACTTCCTGGAATAAATACTTGGTGCTGTAATGTTTAAAAGATGTAACAAAATCAAAGTCCATTTCGATAAATGGCTTGTGAAACCTCAGATGCTGAAACCATGCAGCCCTCGGTAAATCAATTCCTTCCACGAATAAATACTTCGTGTCGTAATGTTTAAAAGACGCAACAAAATCAAAGTCCATTTTGATAAATGGCTTGTGTATCTCTTACATTTTCAAAAGCAGACTTAATTATACACTGCAGCATAAATCCAACTAATGGGTGAAAGTACCAGAGCTTCACGTGCAAAAGCAAACATTTGAAGATTTGGCATTCAATGTTTGCCCATCGACTCTCACATAACTCCATTTCAATAAAGATACATGTAGCAATTCTGCAAGAGACTCTGAGTTCAACTTGGAAGATAACAACATATATTACAACACCGACAAAGGCAACAATTAGATCATAACAACCTAAAATCAGGTAAAAGGATCCATAAAAATTGGTAAGTCCCATTTGATAGCATAGGTTGAAAGCATTAACCAACTTTGAAACTAGTTACAGTTAAATCAGTTTTGAGAGAGTGGGCTGGTACCTTTAATGAACAAAATACTTCAAAGAACTCATCTTTTCCAACGAAATAACAGCAAAAATTCCAGGCAACATACATTCAGTGAATTTACCCAACGTAGGTTCTACCATGTTTCAACTACCTGAAACTCCTGTATCTGTTTTTGTTGTTCAGATTGCAACCTGCCAACTGTACTCAAAAGCTCCCCCATTGCAGATTCAATTCGCTCATTAAGTGCTTCTGCTAAAGCCTTACCCAAGAAAAATGCATCGAGAATGTTTTTGCTATCATCATCACCTGTAAAATGGATCATCTCACAGGTTTAGATGAAATTATAAAATGCAGTCAAAGTATACAAGGAGGAAGTTATGGTGAAGATGGCCCTTCAACATCTGATAAAGAGAATACATGTGTTGTCTCATTTCCCAAGATGGTTGATATCCCCTTTATCTCACTTGTTTTCTGTCACTTTATTGACGTCCAGAAGATTATACAAAAATGATTTCAAATACTCCATAGGCCCATAAATTCCTAGGTGGCTTAAGTTCACCTCAATTGGCAAGCTTTTAATGTAGATCAATAAGTTCGAGGATTTCATTCTGTATCTTCCCACAAAATTCAATGTCATGAATTTGTCTGATTCAATTAGGATGCTTTTAAAAAGACTATATGTGCAACAAGGAATGGACACATTTTCCTCGTTGCCCAAAACAGGGGTCTGCTAATAAGAATGTAATCGGTATTCAGGGTTTTAGTTGGGAGGTCTTGGATAAGAAAGGGTTACCCCTTAGTCTTATTAAGGTATACCGTTGTCTATTATAGATAAAACCAAAACATTAGTCTTATGAAGGTATACCGTTGTCTATTATAGATAAAACCAAAACATCACAGCAATTTCTGATCAATGAATAACAGTCTAAGAATAGACTTTCACCTTCAAATCTCATTCAAATCCCAAGTTCACAATGTCCTTTGGTCAATCTTATCGAGCCAAAATTTTACTTGTAAGAAACTAAACATGTACAAAGTTGCATCTTAGCATAAACCAATAAATTCCAAGAAAGAACAGATCTCAATGTCTAAAATGTTCCATTACCAAATAAACGAAGGACCTTTCATGGAATCCACAAGATATATAATGTAACGTTTAAATGTGGCTAGCCATCAACCACAAAAGGAAACAAATTAAAAAAGAGGGACGAAATACCCATACCAGAACTGGAGTCACCGGTGCTGCTTCTTACAATGGGTCTATAAAAATCTTTCTTTAGTTTTCCAGTCCTAAGACCTAGTTTGTTTCTGAGCTCCTTGTCCAACAGAAACGAGGTTCGAGGTTTAACCGAGGCAAGCGAATTGCTGTAACTGTTAGTTTTAGCTTCGGTTGGGGTCTTGGATTGAAGAGAGTAGAAGCTGGAATATGGGAAAACAGAAACTCGGCTCATGTTGAAGATTTTCTTGCCCAGTTTTCCAGAACTGTCGTATACGCAGTCCCTTGTATAAAACAAAAGTTAGGATATTAGGAGATCCAATTGCCTTATTGTTCGGGTTCGGACCTACCGAAGCTGTCCGCCGCTAGAGGTGAATCAATCACTCAAATGTACTTTTTTGAGCAAAGAAGGTACCATGAAGGCATGACCAATAATCCCAATTCAGGAAGGCCTGAAGACAACATGTAATGTCATTCCTAACCCTGTATTTGGTTACGGTCTTCGGACGTGAGGATGGATAACGAGGACATAAACGTTCTATCCTATGGCATGTTTACTTACTGTCTTCACAAAATTCTGTTCCATTTTCAAAGGACAAAGATAAAAATTTCTGTTCTATTCTAAACTATAGTACAGAAATTCTTATCCGTTGGACAAGAATTAAAAATGACCATAATACCCTCTCATTTTTCAGGGTTCAACCCACCTCTCCTTCGTCATTGTCTCTAACGCAGTTCACCACTGAATAGCCTCCTTCCTTGTTATGGTTACCCTCTGAAACTACCCTCCTGTCTCTATCTCTCCTTTTTCACTTTGCTGCGTCTCCATCGTGAAAGGTATATTGTGTTTTTCCCCTTCGCACGTCCGCCCCTTGAGACAAGTTCTGATTTTTCAGTTTCTGTTCCTCCAGTTCATCTTCGCCAGAAATGTCACTCTCCACCGAAGCAAACTCGTCATTCGCCATTATTATATCTCTTTTCTAGGTAAGACTCTTTCATCCATCGGTTTTGTTTTGCTGTATGGGTAATGGGTTTCGAATGGGTCTTTGAGTGAGACGAATGGATGTGTGTTATTGATGGGTGTGGAAGGGGT
>JANZLF010000009.1:14184599-14214584 GCA_026546835.1 Erythroxylum foetidum
TGATCTTTGATGATTGGACCGATCGGTCCATGCATCGTTGATACTGGGTTCGGGCCCAGTATGACCGTCCCAACCAGAGGGAAAAAGTTTTTGCTTATCTTTGCTTCCAGTTGTTTCAATTATCATCTAGGACCTTTGTAAGAAGGATCCTTTTATATGCATTCCATGTAATATGTTGTATTATATGTTACTTATTCTATAATCCAAGTATGAATTTACTTATTTAAAAATTATCTTTATTAGTTTTAATATATAGAATAATATATTAAGAGAATATTTTGTAATTTTATAAGATTATTTTAAAAGATTAATTAAAACGATATCAGTTATCAACTGATATTTACCAATATCGTACCATACTAAAATTATATATGGCATAAAATTCATTACGTTATTCACAAATTGATTATAGGGCTTCGTCCCTTCAATTTATAACATTATTCATTTTTTCGTAAAAATTAATATTATCATACAAAAATGTAATTATACTCCTAAGTGGAATGTGCTTGTCAATTTTCTAAATACATATTTAAAATCAATATTAGTTAAAATGATAATCATAGCAATATGTTAAATGACACAACTAGATCCAGTTGCCATTCTTAACTGCAAAGCACCACTTAGGTTTACTAGAACCTGTGATTAGAAATTCGGATCGAATCGGTTGGTTTGACCAATTCGACTGGTGATCGGTCGGCTATCTGGTCTGGTTGACTCCTAAAAATCAGTTTCTAATTGGACCAGTGCGAACCGATGAACGTCAGTCAATTGACTGATTAAATTGATACTGGTCGAATCGATTCAACCACTGGTTCAATGAATTTTTTTTAATTTTTTTAAACTTTTTTCTTTTTAAAATGCATCACGTTTTTTATTTATATTTATTTATATTATTTGAACCGGTCAAATGAATTTTTTATTTATATTTATTTATATTATTTGGTACATTTTTATATTTTTAATATTACTAATATTATATATAATATAAATATTGCATAATTATGATGTCACATCGATTCGACTGGTGGTCGAACCGATCGAATCAATGATCAGTAAAATTTTTGATTCAACGTCCTGTCCGGATTTTAAAACTTTGAGTGGAACTAGTCAATTAGGCTTCCAAAACTGATGGATAACTGACTAAAAAGACTCTTGGGCCTAAGATACATATCTCAGCCCGACGAGTAGCACCTATGCTATGCAGTTTATTGTACGTCAGCGGTTTTAAATTTGGTTGAAAAAATAGAAATAAGCATAAGGCCGAGAATCTACTCTTGTGTTGGTGGTGGGTGGGTGTATTAATACTTAAGAGCAGCACATGGAATGGAAGTTGGAGTGGGCCAATGGGTTCTCCTTCACAGTTGTTTACACTTTGCCTAACAAAATCATTGCAATTATAGGATGTTTGCTCCTTTATCTGTCTTACTGCCGTGGGATGGGTATGTGCTACTGCTACATATGCTTATTTATTGGCTATCCAATAGGATATATCCATACCATTTCAGTTGAGAGAGAGAGGATAAAAAGTTATGTTGTTCCATCTGATTTAAGGGCCCATTTGGTAACCTTTTTCTGTTTGGGATTTGGAAGATAGCTAAGTAAGTGCAAAATTTGGTAGATTTGAGGAGTTTTATTCATGTGGTTTGTTTGTCTGCTTACGTTTGGAGTGGAGTCACGGGGAAGCTCCAAAACCTAAATGCTTCCCACCTTCCTTTTCCTTCATCAACCATTCAATGCATGTCTCTTAACTATGACTTGCAAGGATGAGATGAGTAATAAAGACAGAAAGCTAAGACTATACAAGGGGTGGGTCCAACACATGCATTAGATTTGATGGAACTCATAAGAAAAGAAATAGGTATGTTTATGACCTTCA
This sequence comes from Erythroxylum foetidum, assembly GCA_026546835.1. Lineage (NCBI taxonomy): Eukaryota > Viridiplantae > Streptophyta > Magnoliopsida > Malpighiales > Erythroxylaceae > Erythroxylum > Erythroxylum foetidum. The sequence goes on from JANZLF010000009.1 coordinate 14,186,476, forward strand.
CTCCACAATGAAAAGTTCACCCACGTAAAAAATAATCAAACAGAAAAGGATTTAAGAAACCAATATTAAATATTGAATTGCAATTATTTTACTATTATATCCAATAATCATTGTAACATCTAGTATGGCATTTATAACAGTAATTTTATTTTTAAAAACAAGTTGACTGAAATCAATAAAAATGGAAAATATATATACATGTCCTGCAACGTTAACCTTAAAGAAATTACTATAATCAAAATGGTCAACAATAATTATTAATTTAAGATCTTGATAGTGTGGAAAGGAGACCTAAACAAAGTATGAAGACTATGAACAGTCACGTGATCAATAAACAAAGCAAAACTTCTTGACCAGATTTAGTTTTGTGGGTTAATTTTAGAATTAATTAAAATATAGATCAACCATTTTTTTTATGAGTTGTCCTAAGAGGATCCCAATTATGAGAAGATACATTTAAGTTATTTACATCCAGACTAATTTCCGCTCGAGTCAGGTAAGTTCCTTGCGGAAGGTAAAACTCTAACTCTAAATTTTAAACGATTGCATGCATGATAAAAATTCAAACTCACGACTTCACTTGAGCTAGAAGAGTTCTTTACCAACTTATCAGCACCACTATAGGGTTCAACTATTTTGGTAAATTACGATAAAACTATTTTGTTAACTCTGAAGGAAAGCCTTCCCACTGATGTTCTTGATTCCCTTTTCCTGTTGACTTACTATTAGTTGCTCATTGTGTGTCTTTAGACTAATTCAAGCTCTACCGAGTACCGACCTCAGTGCTCGGTGTTTAATACTGACTAAGGCATTCTGCGCTTGTGGACGTCATCAAGACAGGGGGGCAGATAATTGAAGGCAAAATCCAAAATCGTACACCTACACCAAACCAACCCAATATTCCAAGCTGCCTTACCCTTCTAAATAATTAACCCAATGTCAATCAACGTCATCGTTAGAAGAGTCCAGGGGCTTGTGCTTGCCTGCATAATTAGACTTTTGAAATCAGTTTTGAGTTGTCCTAAACTTTTTGTTACATTTACAAAAGTATGGACATTTAAAAAATGAGATTTGTTTACCGAAAGCTATTATTGAACCATATGGACCAATTATGGCACTTTTAATCAACTGTGACGCTTTATTGCACTCACCCAAGAAACGTGGGCCATCTCTCAAAGTTAAGGAATTCCCACACGAAAATTGAACATAGAGATATGCTTGATCGTGACAATAATGTTTAAATATTTTAATCGAATGAGTTATTTATTTACAATATATAGTGTTTGAATTCCTACTGCATATCTTAATCTTACGATTTCGTATGTGAAGGGAAGGATTAAGTTTCTAAGGGAGCATTTCAATACACATGTTTTGGAACAAAAATTTTCTGTTTAATATTTCTTTATCTTATTCTGTCTTATGAAATCTTAATTATTTATTTTACAGAATTCATATAAGACCTATACAAAATTTATATAAATAAATAACTAAGATTTATTAAACACAATAAAATACTATAATATTAAATAAAAAATTTGAACTTCATATTTTATATGCGGCCATATCGGAAAATGGGAATAGGATTTCAGAGTTCTTCTGATGAACTGGACTGACGAATGACAGCCGTCCTGGCCACCGCCCAAGTCCCTAACCTTTTCCTCTAACTCTAAAGTGGACGGTACACCGTGTCAAACTCAATCATATCATCCTACACCTGCAAGATTCTTTCTAACAATGCCCTTATTCTACACATGGATGTACGAAACCCATCATCGATTTGGCCTTTACACCAAGGATCACCGGCCGTTTCTGTCTTTAATTTAGGGGTAACTGGGAATCAACGGCCAAAAATGGAGTTTTAATGGAGTCATTAATCCTTACTTACTCCGTATCACATTTAATTTAATAATTATAGATGTATTTTTTATTTTATTACCAAATTTTGACATTTGACCGCACCTCCACTTTAATGGTAACACAATCTTTCCCAACGATCGGTCAATAAATATAAAGATTAAAATAGGTATTACCAAGGGCTGATTAGTAATTTCGTTAATCCGTAATTAAGAGTCCTCAATTGAATAGGATTAGGGAGGGATAAACAAAATCTCCCAGAATCACCCCAACACGAGGACAGTAAGTATACATATATATATATATATATATATATATATATATATAATGAAAAGAACAGCAAAAAGTCACTCACTTGGGTGTTTTTCCTAGAAACTTACGTTTTTGTTTTCGGTTTTCCTTCCCCCGAACTTTTGTTATGCTTTCCTTATCAGCAAACAGTACCTAAGAAGCAAGCAACGTCCGGAGAGAGAGATAAAGAGACGCACAGACGCAAGCTGAGATCTAGCAACCATGGGTTGAAACTCCATAGCTTATGTGAAGCCTGCCAAACTTGTCTGTTCTTTTCCACTAACTGCTGATCAGTAGTAACGTAAAGCGTCCGGGTTCATTTTTTTTTTTTCCGGTGAGATTCTGTGTCTTTTCTTTATGTTAGTCAACATGTTCAAAGCCGCCCTGTGTTTCTGTTGTTCTCGTGTTCGATTTTTGGTGGTGTTGTCTTCTTCTTTCTTCATTTCTATGTCTCTCTCTTTTATTTTTCCTTCTCTACGAGCTTTCAAGGAATGTTTGCTTGAAGTCTTTCACTTCAATTCCACGTCAGTGCATGATAATTGTATGATTTCTCAAATATGATCATGCAGCAATTTTTTTCTTTTTTGTTCTTTGATGTTTTGAACTATGAAACTCGATGATCTAACTTTGCTTCTATTTAATTTTTCAGCTTTGTGGTGTTTCCGCGATCAGGTTCATGCTGCCTGTTTTGGAGTTAGCAGTTATCCTTTATTCCTAATCCTTGGACCACTCACCGCTGATCAGGTAGCTTAAGGTCTGATCTCAATTGATTGCGAATTATGATCTTACATATGGAAGCTAAATTATGGAATGTTTTGTTTCTGGAGGTTGTTGAAAGGACGGGCTTTGGAGCTTTATATTTGGCCATCTTTGCACGCTTGACTGCCGTTTTCGTCTCGCATTCTGGTTGGGTCATCCGTCTTTGTTTAAAGGAATTTTGTGACAGTGTTCTACTTGGATTTAGCCATGGGAACCGTCTCGGAGGCAAATTCTAAACGCAAGTACTCTTGGTGGTGGGACAGTCACATCAGCCCAAAAAACTCCAAATGGCTTCAGGAGAATCTTACTGGTATTGTTCTGTTTTATTGTAGAAACTTGGTTTTTATTCTGTTTCAAGTATTGTCTATCTTCTTAGATCACCCTATAGATGCTGCCTTTGCAATGGGATTATAACTGAATTCGGCATGTTGGACTCTGTATGTGGGAGACTTGTAGCAGTTTAAGAAAGTACTTACTCTTCACTTGAGTTGCTACTGAAAGACGGTCTTGTAGTTATGAACTTTGCGTGCTAGTTATATGATATCAGAGATTGTGAATACCAGTGTCAACTACCTTACTTTTTTCAAAATTGTACTTGCTACTTTGAGATTGTGATGGAAATTACCTAATTTCTATATCTGTATCGTGACTCAGTTTTAGTTTCCAGTATTTTTTTTGATAATGGTTTCACAAGTCATGTTCAGTGACAGTGGTTTCGAAGTAGGTTCTACCGTTCTAGTGCTAAATTTGGAGATGGAACTTCTTCGGTCTCTCTCTTTATTTGTTTCCGCATTAATGCCTTGATCTGATTCTGTTCTGTCGGAACAGATATGGATGCTAAAGTGAAACAAATGATCAAACTCATTGAAGAAGATGCAGATTCATTTGCACGGAGAGCAGAGATGTACTATAAAAAAAGACCGGAGCTTATGAAATTAGTCGAAGAATTCTACAGGGCTTATCGTGCATTGGCTGAAAGATATGATCATGCAACTGGGGTGCTACGCCAGGCACATCGGACAATGGCAGAAGCATTTCCCAATCAAATTCCGTTTGTTCTTACTGATGAATCACCTACAGGTCCCTTGGCAGATGGTGATCCCCGTACACCTGACTTGTCATCAATTCGTGCTTTTGTTGACCCTGATGAGTTGCAAAGTGATGCTTTGGGGTCGTCATCATCAATTTTCCATACCGCCAAGAGGAGTGGAGCTTTTACCGATGAATCTGATACTAGTGCTGGTAGAAAGGGTTTGAGACAGCTCAGTGATAGTTTGGGGTCTGGACAAGTGGTGAACGATTCAAGGTTTGCTGAAGGAAGGGTGAGAAAAGGACTCAACTTTTCTGATCCAGAGGAGGGTAGCCATGATCTCAAGGCTCAAGTTCCATCCGAGTCTGAACGGGTGGGAAAAGCTGAGCAAGAAATTGTAACACTGAAGAATGCTCTTGCTAAATTACAAGCTGAAAAGGAAGCTGGTCTACTTCAGTATCAGGAAAGTTTGGAGAGATTGTCTAAACTGGAGTCAGAAGTCTCTCGTGCAAAAGAGGATTCCATTGACCTTAATGATCGGGCTAGCAAAGCTGAATCAGAAGTACAAACTTTAAAGTTAGCGCTTGGCAAGGTAGAGGCTGAAAGGGAAGCTAGTTATCTTCAATACCAGCAGTGTTTGGATAAAATAGTAAATCTTGAGAATAGCGTCTCCCTTGCCCAGAAGGATGCAGGGGAACTTACTGAGCGTGCAAGTGAGGCTGAAACTGAAACACAATCACTAAAGGAAGACATAACTAGATTAGAATCTGAAAAAGACGCTGCACTTCTACAGCTCAAGCAATCTCTGGATATGATATCTGATCTGAGGGAGAAATTAAGACTTGCTGAGGAAGAGGCAAAGAGGTCTTATGAGCGTGCTGAAGAGGCTGAAAGGGAAATTGAAATTCTGAAGCAAGCATTAGCCGAGCTAATAAATCAGAAGGAAACTGCTTCTGCTCAATACGAGCAGTGCCTGGAAAGAATTTCACTTCTGGAGCATAAACTTGCTTGTGCTGAGGAGGAGGTTGGACAGCTCAAATCTGAGCTAGATAATGGAGTTGCTAAGTTCAAGGGTGCTGAAGAGAGGTGCCTTTTGTTGGAAACATCAAACCAAACTATGCACTCAGAATTGGAGTCTATATCACAACGAGTGGCTGCTCAAACTGAGGAACTTACGGAGAAACAGAAGGAAATGGGAAGACTTTGGACTTGCATACAAGAAGAGCATCTGCGGTTTGTGGAGGCTGAAACTGCTTTTCAAACTCTGCAACATTTGCATTCCCAGTCACAGGAAGAACTGAGGTCTATGGCCATAGAGCTCCAGAATAGGGCTCAGATTTCAGAGGGCCTGGAAACTCGTAATCATATTCTACAGAATGAACTGGCGCAGGTCAAGGTGGAGAATAAGGGCTTGAGTGAAGTCAATTTATCTTCAACTTTGACGATACAGAATTTGCAAGGTGAGATTTCAAGCTTGCGGGAAACAATAGGAAAACTTGAAGCTGAAGTAGAGCTACGGGTGGACCAAAGAAATGCTCTTCAGCAAGAAATATACTGTTTAAAAGAGGAAATAAATGAACTTAACAAGAAACATCTGGCTGTCATGAATCAGGTGGAATCAATTGGCTACAGTTCAGAGAGTTTTGGGTCTTCTGTGAAGAATTTGCAAGAGGAGAACACGAAATTGAAAGGGGATCTTGAGAAAGAGAGAAGTGAAAATGAAGCACTTCTGGAGAAGCTTGAGAACATGCAGAAACTTATTGCTAAAAATGCAGTTCTGGAAAATTCCTTGTCAGATCTAAATGTCGAGCTAGAGGAGCTTAGGAAAAAGTTGAAGAGTTTAGAAGAATCCTATCAATTTCTCCTGGCAGATAAAGAAGATCTTGCTTCTGAGAAGACAACGCTGGTCTCACAATTGCTGGTTGCAACTGAGCATTTGGAGAAAGTCATGGAGAAGAACCTTTTTCTGGAGAATTCCCTTCTTGATGCAAATGCTGAGCTTGAAAGCTTGAGATTGAAATTAAAGAGCTTGGAGGAATTGTATAAGGCGATGCAGAATGAGAAGTCTGACCTGGTCATTGCCAAAGGAAGCTTGATATCTGAGTTGGACAGTACTCAGAAAAGACTGGAGGATTCGGAGAAAATTTTCAGAGAGTTAACAGATAACTACTATAATCTGGAGAAAGATAAAGATGCAATACTTGATGAAGTACAAGAGCTACGGGTTTCTCTTGATGCTCAGAAGAAAGAATATGCTAGTCTTGCCCAGTTCAGTGATTCCCAGCTGGCTAGCATGGCATCAAAGATCTGCTTACTAGAAGAAGAAGTTCATCATAGAATAAAAAAGTATGAGGATGAAGTGGAGAGAGGTGTTAATTCTCAGATTGAGATTTTTATCTTGCAAAGGTGGGTACGGGATATGGAAGAAAAGAACATCTCCCTCTTGCTTCAATATCAGAAACTACTAGAGGCATCTAAACTGTCAGACAAACTGATTTCTGAACTGGAATCTGAAAAAACAGCCCAAAAAGCCAAAGTGCAGTCTTTGTTTGACCAAATTAAAACATTGAAGATGGGGCTTTACCGAGTGATAAGGACACTTGAACCTGGTGCAAACCAGTGGTATGAAGGTAAGGCGGAGCAAGATCTCCTGAACTATGTGGTTGACAAGATTGAAGAAACAGAAGAGTTGCTTGTCAGAAATGAGCAGCTGGTAATTGAGAATTCTGTTCTTGTTTCCCGACTTGGGGAACTGCAAATAGAGGTTGCTAATCTTGTGACAGCTAAAGACATTCTTGATCAGGAGCTCACTAGCAGGATGGAGCAGCAGTTGGTTTTGCAGGGTGAGAGCCAAAAACTTGTAGAGTTGAATGCAGGTTTGCATGTGAAAGTTACAGAGGGGCAAAACAAAGAGGACGTTTTGAGGGATAAGTTAAAGAATCTACAGGGACAGCTTTTGGACTCAGAACTGAGTCATAAAAACATGCTAGAAGAGAATTCCAAGATGCTTTCTGAGCAGAGATTGTTGATGCATTCACTCTCAACCTTGAAGGCAGAAAAGTGTAACCTAGAAGAGGAAATCTGTGCTTCTTTTTGTGAATCGGTATCTCAGGGTATCCATTCTTCCCTTCTCAGAGATATCATCATTCGAAAGTCACTGGAAGTTGAGAAGCTGATAGGAAATCTGGATGAACTCAATTATACGAATTATGACCTAAAGCGGAAAGTAGAGATAATGGAAAGCAAGTTAGAGAAGCTTTCTTCTGTGGAGAATGAGAATGCGGCACTGCAAAAAATGGTAGAGAATCTGAAGTGCAAATGTGGTGAGGTTGAGGTCATTCGAGCAGATCAAGAAAGACAATTGCTGACATTATCTAGACATTATGACGAGCAGAGTAGGGAGGTGGTGTGCATCCATGAAGAGAATAAGAAATTAGAGATTGAGCTATGTAAATTGCATGAAGAATATGTGGTAACTAAAAGTAGGGAGGACAATTTGAATCATGAACTGCGAAAGGAAAGAGATGAGCTCAAAGAGTGGGAGTCTCAGGCTACTGCATTGTTCGGTGAACTGCAGATATCTGCTGTGACAGAAGCAATTTTGGAAGAAAAGGTTCGTGTGCTTGTTAAAGCATGTGAGCTCAACCAAGATAGGGACCGCTCAAGAACTATGGAGATTGACCAGCTGAAGGAAACAGTACGTACCCTTGAAGGTGTAAACGAAGGACATACAGCTCACATGACCGCCATTATCCCAGTTTTCAATTCTTTGAGGGATAGCGTTACTTCATTAGAAAGTCACACTCTTCCTCATGAAAACTGTGCCCAAGCCAACGGCAACGATGAGAAGGTGGTTGCTTACTTTTATATATACTTCCAATCTGCATCAATACTGAGATTCTTTAGCTAGTCTAAATCTCCAACTGCCAGTTAAGAGTGGTACCTCCACCTTTTTTATTTATTATTATTATTTTCGGTTATGTGGAGTAGCATAATCAGTCACTTGGGAAATTTTTTTTTTTTTTAATCTTACCTAAGAACTCCGAAAACTTCATTCAAACATCCATTTTTTCGTCAAGAATCTGTCCTTTCTTTATAAGTATGCTTTCTGTTGAGAACCATCTTGGACATTCATAGGATTGCTTTCGTGAAATGACTTAATAATCATTTTCTTCCCTCAATTTCCTTGCATCCACTATTGGGTATCCTCTAAAGTCCATCACTTGCAGGATGACACAACGATCGTTCATACTGACTGGTGTCAACAATTGAGCGAAGGAGAGAATGCAATGCTCGGTGGTGGATTACTGGCCTTGCAGGAAATGCAAATGAAGATCAGAGCAATAGAGAACGCAGTAATGGAAAAGGAGAGACATCTAATGGTGGAGAACATAAATGCTAACTCCAAACTGGAGGCTGCAATGAGACAGATTGAAAAGTTGAAATCAAGAAGCAGCTTGCACAGGCAAGGTAGTTTGAAAGGCAAGCATGCTAATCCAAGACCAGAGGTTGAGGAACTGGAATCTGTAGTTCTCGATCATCTCAGGACACGAAAACAAAAGCACGAAATCTCTGAAGAGGAAGTGATGACTAAAGACATAATCCTTGATCAGATATCCGATTGTTCTCCCCATGGAATCAGCAGAAAAGAAGCCGATAATCATATGCTTGAAATATGGGAAGCTACCAACAAGAATGGCAACATCGGCCTGACTGTCGGGAAGTCCCAGAAAGCGATCAGTTCACCGAATGGGAAGAAACACAGTAGACGGCATCCCTCATCCGATTCTCTGGTTGAGAAGGAGGTAAATGTTGACAAATTGGAGATTTCCAAACGATTCTCCGGATCTTTTCAAGAAACAAGTGAGGGGAAAGTACTGGAAAGACTAGATTCTGATGCTCAAAAGTTAGCAAACCTTCAAATTACTGTGCATGATTTGAGGAGGAAGTTGGAGATTACAGAGAAAAGCAAAAAAGGCAAAGGCTTTGAATTCGACAGTTTGAAGGAACAGTTAGAAGAGTCGGAGGAGACCATCATGAGATTGTTCGAGTTTAATCGCAAACTAATTAAGAGCATTGAAGACAACAATTCAATATCCTTCAATGAGGAAACAAGTTCAGCTCCAGATGAGAATGCTACAACCAGGAGGAGAAAAGTTTCAGAACAGGCGAGAAGGGTGTCAGAAAAAATTGGGAGATTGCAGTTAGAGGTTCAGAAATTGCAGTTTCTGCTACTGAAACTTGATGACGAAAACAAAAGCAGTGGGAAAACCAGAATAATTGAGAGAAAAACCAGAGTTCTGCTGCGAGACTATCTCTACGGTGGGACAAGAACAAGCCAGAAACGAAAGAAGGGGCACTTCTGTTCGTGCGTGCAACCACCAACTAGCGATTGAGACGATTATAGTTTCATCCATAATTCGTAGTTTCTAAATACCTACTTTTGAGACTTTTTCAGTTGCTTTGTGCATAAACTTCCTTTCCTAGAAATTTTCGGTAGATCTACAGATCCTGCTGTACATTTCAGGCTCCATCTAAACTTCGAGAAGTTGCTCCAAGAGGGCATTTGCTTATGGGTTTGTTTCCATTTCATTTTTCTTTACAGATTCTATTAAAAACATGTCTGGAAACACGTCCTAGGCCATCCTACGGCTGGGTTAAAAATGCTTGCTCATATTGTAGAGGTGGCAATGAAAGATAACAGGTGGTTTAACAATTAAGAGGGCCAGAAGGCCAAAGCTTTGACACAATTTCTGCTTTCAAATATGAAGTCCAACCATGCTTCTCTAACTACAAAGATTAAGAGACTGACGAGCACGCGACTTTGTAAATCACCAGTATCAAAGGTGTTGAGAAAATACAAGCAACAACTTCAACAGACGTTGTCTGAGATCAGAATGATGTATTAAGAGTCAGACATCCGTTCTTAAATTTACATGAGGCACATCCCCCACAAAATTCACTTAGGACCTGATTAAGGATTCTTCAACTACAAGCTCTGGAATTTGGAGGAGGGATTTACTAATTCAACAGACACTTCTGTTTTGAGTATACCGCTAGGTTCTCCCTCGTGGTTTTCCCCAGTGGATCAACCTGCTTACAACACTGTTCTCCATAGCCGTAATCGTGATGGCCGGACAGAGCAACATCAGGATGCAGTTGATCTCCACTATCAATCATAATATTCTGGAGCAAACAGCATACCAAGATAATGCTTGGTAGTTTCCGCTTATCAGGTCTCCACATGACCTTATTAAGAATTCTCCAACTACCCTTTAATTGTAAAAATGACCTCACTGCTAGCGACCTGGCAGACTCGTGCATAGAATTGAAACTGATCAAGGAATCACAAAGTTCATCACCTCTATCAGGTGTTATGAGCCATGGAAGAAGAGGATAGCCGATGCCACCAACAATATACTCCCTGATCTCCACCCCTTCAGCTAAAGTCCTCAAAGTTCCATTCAGACGTTTCCCATTCTCACAAAGCTTGAAAAATCCAGAACATTTGAGGAGTCTCGACACTGTCATGCCTCCAGGCCAACCAGTCACAATATCGAGAAACCTCATCTCATGGTCAACAATCCCCTGCAAGAACATGCTGTAATTCTTCTCTTGGTCACACCAATCATCCGAGGTTTGAACAGCTGGAAGTGTCATTGTGATGTGAGTTGAATCAATAGCTCCACAACAATTTGGCAACCCAAATGTGGCTTCAAACTTGGACTTTATTTCCTCCATTCTACTCGAATCAGGCCACTTGAGATGGTGCTTGGCTCGTTCTTCTAAAGATTCAATGAATCTCCAAGTCACTTGAGAGACAGTTGACTGGCCGACCCCAAAGGCAGCCCCAACTGATACCTGAGACTTGCCGGAAGCTAGCCGTCTGAGGGCTATTGCAACCTGTTTTTCAACACTAAGAAACCTTCCTTCAATGTTGATGAGCCCAGAGGGTGGTCTTGATATCAGATCTTCTCTTACAAGAGAACAAATGTATTCAAAAGTCTTTCTTGAAACCCTGAAGAAGTATTTGAACCCTTCTTCTTCATCAGATGGCACCGGAAAATCTACAATGTCAAATTCCAAATCCGAATACAAGTCCACTAGTAATTGAAAACTTTACGAAATCTGGCATCGCCTATGACATAAACGCATATTCTTGAACATTTCACAACAATGTAGGCTATGTAAAGCAAATCCCAGTGCATTCTATTTCTACACACCAATTGAAAATAGAAAGAACCCAGATTCACTAGCACGAAATTAGTTTATAAATTTCAAACAATTTCACAGAAAAGGTGAGCAAGTGACAGCGAAAAAGAGAGGGGGAAAAAAAAAGGAAAAGGAACCTGGAGAAGAAGAATTCTTGAGCCAGAAACTATCCCACCAATCCGAATCAGAGGCTTTGGGGTCGATTGGAAGCACAGTGGTCGCGGGTTTGCCATGCTTCTTCTGTTTCTTCAATTTCTTTGAAACCTTTTTGCCTTTCTTCGATTTCTTCGTCGGAGCCATCTCACCCTACACACAAGTCATCCCCTTCCCTTCCAACTCGGCTCCAAACAGTATATCTTGAGTAGATTGTCATTTACATTGCTTACGACTGATTTTTATTTTTATTTTTCATAGACATAAATCATGTTGAGTTGGGTTTTAAGAACAAACAGCAAATGCAAGAAGAAGGCGAACAAGGATTTTTGTTTGTGAAAGTGTAATTACACAGGACAGGATAGTCAAAATTCAAATTAAAATTAAAATATGAGTAATTAAGTAATAAAAATATTATGATAAAAACGTATATTTCATCTTGCTTTTATTGTACGTGCATACTAAAGAATAATATCATACCAAAGAATGATATAACAAGTATATCATCACTATACAATCATTTCACCATCAAACTTCATGATATACTAAGTATACACTTGTACACTTTTTAAGACCTAAGTTTACCACATGTGTATGGAACTTGTTACAGCAGGCCCTTCGCGTCCATTTTAAAGCATACAACACCTTCTTTTTCTTAAAAGGATTAGTCCCTGGACTAATCCCTTTTCATTGTGGGAGCATCTCAAATTAAGGAAGGCTACAGCTGGTATAGAAGTTTGATGCATTCTTAAAAGTGGGGATTGAACCCTCTACCATTTGGTTAAGCAATACATATCACTTATACCAACTCACTGGGTTATATAACACCTTCTTTAATAGATATACCTTCTCCTCCTTCCATTTAGAGCCTTTTTGGCAATAAGAGTCAATAATATCCTTGTGGTATCTAACATGGCAAGTGGGGCAAATGTTTTAGAAAATTATATTCCAAATATTTGAGCATATCCCTTGAAAACAAGCCTTGCCTTTTATTGTTCCCAGTACCATCATAATTGAACTTGGTACTATAAGCTTATTTGCCTTCTATAGTTTTCTTCAGGTCTGTCCACTAACTTTCATGTTTGGTTCTTTTCAATCGTATTAAGCTCTTCTAAGCTCGATCAGAAACTCAATCTCCTGAGCTGGCGGTAGTCCTGACAATTCCTCGGGAAAAACATCCGAGAATTTCCTGACTACTGGAATGTCCTCCAACTTCCCTCTATCAGTCCTGGTGTCCACCACATAAGCCAAAAACGCCTCACACCCCTTACTTATCATCTTCTCTGCTGTCAAAGCTGAGACAATCCTGGGCGGACTCGCTTTCCAAGCTCTAACCTTTTGAGTTAAGAAATTAGCCATACTTACTAAAAATCACTTTGTTATAGGCCTTTGAAATTGAGTTATAGCTTATAAAAATTTAGGGTTATGCCTTTTTTTCTAATCTAATTGATCTCTCTTAACTTGAAGAATGTAAGAAAAACATAAGTAACCAAATGTTCTCGTATTAAGGATCCTTGGTTTATAATCGTACCACATTTTAAATAGTCTTTTTCTACATATTTTTTATTGAAAATTTGTTTAGAAAAAAGTTAATATAATTGCAGCCTTCGCCCTGAATTTCTTTGGTAACTTTTTTATGAAATAAGCATTTGTTTATCTCCATAATCTTATTTTTCCTCTCCATAAATCCACTATATTGAGGAGCGTAAGGTGCATTGAACTAAAATATTTTCATTAATCTTGTTAAGTCTTTTAGAGGTATATTGAATTTCCTTATTAGATCATCATTTACTTTTACATCACTTGAATTTTTATATAAGCTTTAAACTTCCAAAAGATGTTAGTACCATCATTTTTAAGTTTAATGAAGTAAATCCATCACATTCTTGTCACATCATCAAAAGCAATACTATACTTACTTTCATTCAATGATGCTATTTTTTTAGATCTTCGTGTGTGTACTAATTACAACATATAGCTCTCTAAGCCTATTTTCATAGAAAAGGAAGCCTTACCTGCTTCCTATATTGCCAACTAACCCATGTAGGAAGCTTATCCTCTAATTCAAGCAAGCCTTTTACGATATTGTTCTTTTTCACAAAAAGGAGAGAAACACAGTGAAAAATGCATCAATCTCTTATGGATAAGCACTTTATTATTATCTTCCTTACGTATTAGAACTACTGCTCTTCCAACAACTTCAAAGCAAATCTTTTGTATCTTATTTGAACTTTAAATACTTTATTGCCTTCTACATCTTTAATTACATATTTTTTTTTCCTCAAGCAATACCTTATAAATCAAGGTTAATTACAACAAACCCTTAATGTTTAAGCCTTTCTTTTTAACTTTATTCCCTAATTTTTAAAAGCTATCATTTATCCCTTGAGGTTATGCTTATGTATGACCCACACCCCTAATGTCACATTCCATTAGAAAACCTAACAAAAAATGGCAAATTGATGTCGTATTGCGTATACAGGTGTTATGTGACATTGAACTTGTCTTAGTTGTGCCACATAACATAAGCAATGCAACATTGTTTTGTCATTTTCGATTAGGTTTTCTAATGGAGAATGACACTAAAGGTATAAATGATACAAAAACATAACCTTGGAAGGTAAATAATAGTTCTAAAAAATTAGGGACTAAAGTGAAAAATATTTAATTCACAGGAGTTTTGGTGCACTTTATCCTATAGAAATTTTCCAATAGTTGAAATAACACTCAAGAGGTTTTGATCAATTTACGAAACAAATAAAGTATCTGAGATTAATTTCATACCTATGTTGTCCTTAATTACTAATATTCATTTGCTTTTCATAGCAGTATATTCTCCATTTTCATTCTTAACTTTAGAAAAGTAGTTTTTGTCAAGCTTTCCATTGAGTTCTTCATCATAAGTCATATAGTTTGTATATCACTATCTATAAGCTAATTTTCTATAGAGTTGCTAGTGATAAAGCATTATACCACAAACAATTGCTCATCTTAAGGTTGATCAATGAAATCCTTGGCTTCTCCTTACTATTGTTGAGACTTACATATCTTCTCTATGTACCTTAACTGACATCATATGTGACATTTTATATTTGGTCACCACTAGATACTTTTTTTTAATGGATGATTGGTTTTTAGTACTAAGGTAAAGTTGGATAAACTTAAGTGTTGTTGTTGATGTTGTTGTTTCCTTAGCTTTTATTCTTGTGGTTACGTTTATTTTTCTTGTTCTTTCCACCATTGTTCTTCCATGTTTTGGCTTAAGAAACACACTCTACAGAATCTTTATATCTCATAAGCATATTTTATTCATTTATGTCAAGATGATATTTAGTATATCTTTCGAGTTTTTCAAAGATGAATTGTAACTCAAATTTTTAGAAATTATGATTAAGACCTTTTAAACTATTATAAAATAAGAAAAAGTAGTACCAAGAACTTTGAATTTTTGACGTTATCAAGGAGTTTATTAAAGCAATCCTTGAATGTTTTTTATTCCTTAATCTTTTACACCTCAAATTGTTGAATCCAATTTAGCAATTGCATCCCTTTGACCATTTCATTCCTTCAAACTCTTGTTTTTAGAATTTCAAGATTTCCTTGATTTATTTTTTTGTTTTCATTATTCTCGTGAATATGGTGGATGAGACATATACAAATAACATTACTATTGCTTTTGGTTTTCTTCGCTTTCTTTACTTTTGATTTTTGATTTATGCAAGGGTCGGATTGGTTGAAAAGGTAAAAATTTCATATTCTTACTTAATAGCTTCCCATAAATCATTGGCATCAAGATAGGCTTCCATTCCAACATCCCACACTTGATAATTTGTTCCATAAAAGAGTAGATTAGTAATTGCACGTAATGAAACTTCTAAATCCATTTTTGTGTTTGCATAAGGTAGGTAATAACTATTTAATTAGTTATTTGGTTCCTCTTTTTTTGGTTATGTTTTTTGGTTTTTCATGGTAAAAAAAAATTTGGTTGAAATTTATACTAAAAACTAAAAATAAAAACTTATTTGATTGACATTTGTAATAAAAAACTGCAAACAATAATATGGTTAGTTTACCATCCTGTTTTTGTTTCATTTTTATTACACTCTTAGATGTTAATATTAAATTTTATTTTATTTTATATTTAATATATCAATTAAATTAATTAATTCTAATTATCATTAAAAATAAAATATATAAATAATTAGTATAATTAAAATTTTACATATAAATTTATATAATCAAAGATTATAAAATATACAAATTATATTAACTCATTCCAATTAAATAATAAAAGATGTTCGTTATGTTGCAATGCTTTAAAATATAACAGTTGTATCACTAATAATAATAAATATAAATCAATTAGAAATTTCTTTAGTATAATCATTTCATCTTTGT
Source organism: Erythroxylum foetidum (assembly GCA_026546835.1). Lineage (NCBI taxonomy): Eukaryota > Viridiplantae > Streptophyta > Magnoliopsida > Malpighiales > Erythroxylaceae > Erythroxylum > Erythroxylum foetidum. Next base: position 14,202,173 of record JANZLF010000009.1, read on the forward strand.
CTAGCAATTTAATCTTGTTTTCCAGACATACTATAAAGTGTGTTAAAGTGACATTATGCTTTAGTTAGGAACTTGTATTTTCATTTACACTATCCATAATTTTCTCTTCATTTTCAGAACAACTGTTAAATAATTCATCTTTTTATCCATGTATTCTAATAAAATTATGTGTAGCACAATAAGTAATAATAATGTATTTTTTATTTTTTATATTGTAACTCGACATGTTTGAAAGTAAAGAGATTCTTACTTTTAGAATACCAAAACATCTTTAAGTAACATTTTCTTATTGAAGAATGCATGTAATTAAATAATTCTTGTGAACCTTAAAATCTTCCTCTTCCTCTTCAATCTTGCAAATGGTATCACTCACCTTGATATAGTAAAAGAAATTCAGACATATTAATGTAGCCTAAGTTAACTAAATAAAATTTACATAAACATATAAAAACATGATATTAACAAAAAGCCACTAAAAATTAATCATAAGTAATATTTTATTTAAAATATTGCTCCTATATAATCCTTAAAAATGAAAATGTGGCTATTAAAATAATTAATTAATTATAAGGATATAATGAAAATAGTAATTAAATATATAAATATACCTTAAAATATGGGTATAATTTTTAATTTATGTTGAATCTTAGGAGGTGTATTGGTAAAGGATAGTGAAGTAATTGATTGTTTTTAATTTATGTCTAGATCCACTATCAAAAGTGTTATGTATTGAGTAATTGTCTCACTATATCCTATAGTAGATGTAGGACAAATAAAGGAATTATGAACTAGTAGTTAAAGCACAAAATTGGGAAGGGTGGGTGATATTAAGTTATTGGAATATTAGGTTTCAAGGTTGAATTTTGACTAGGAATGTAGAATTTTCATATTTTGTAAAGCAAAAAATTTAAGATTTAATTGCTGGAATTTTAGGCTTAGGATTTAATATGGTTGGAATATAGGTTTGAGATGGCTAGAATGTAGGTTTAAGAGGGATGGAATTTGAGTTAGGGTTGATGCAATTTTAGGAAAGAACATAAAGAATGGATAAAAGGAAACTAGGAATCACTCATAGGGTCTAAGAATCACTCTTAGAAGAAATCATCGCACCTTCTAATTAAAAACTCTCAAGTTTATAGAAAAATTCCCGGTTGCTTCTTATTAATGAAATACTAAGTACATATATATAATGTTCTTAGAATCCTTATTCTAATAGAAAAAGGATTTCTAATTTAAATTCTACTATAATAGAAATTCTATAAGTCCCTATTCAACTAAGATAACATATTTAAAATAGAATAACATAACACTACTACTTCCTATCTAATAATGAATCCTAATGTGAATTTCAGCCTTATCTTTGATGTCAACTCAATTCCTAATCCTCATCCCACTAAATTAGGACTTGTGGTTGACTAATCTTTCCTCTTTTATTTCTTCTATATAGTTTAAGTTCTTTTGTATCAATTCTCCTCGGCTTGTCGAAAGTCGTCCTTGACATTGAATGTGAAAAATACTAATCTTATAAATCTGGATTCAACTTCTAAAATTCAAACTCTATAATTCAAGTGTTATCATAAATTAGTCTTCCTTTCCACTTAACAAGAAATTGTTGATATCCTCCATCTTTGGTAGCTACAATTTGTTCATCAAGAACATCTTCTATCTCCTCTTTAAAATAGGAAATGGTTGGAATTCTTACAGTTTTAGTAGCGGATTGTTCATCATCTTGTCCATGATAAATAGTTAAGTCCACAAGGTAATTCCAAAACATAAGCATTTGCACTTATCTTCTTGATGATTTTATAAAGTCCAACATTTTGTGAATGAAGTTTCTTATATTATCCTTTTTGAAAACACTTTGGATGAATCCTAACCATCACCATATCCCTTTCTTTGAATTCCACCAATTGATGATGTTGATCAGTATGTTCTTTATAAGACAAATTACTGGTTGTTATGTTTCGTCGTATCTCATCAAAGATATCCCCTATGTGCTTTGTAAAACCTTCAACTTCAACACTAACTCTTGTTATTTTTAGTAAAAGAAACATATCAATAAGCTTCCTTGGCTGAGCTCTTGAAATTATCTTAAAAGGGCACTTACCAGTTGACCTGTTAATAGAACTGTTGCATACAAATTCTGTCATAGGAAGAATTAGATGCCAAATTTTCACATTGTCACTAACCAAACATCTTAACAAGTCCCCCAAAGCTTCTATTCACCACCTCTGTTTCTCCATCAATTTGGGGATGGAAAGAACTTGAAAATTGAAGCTTGGTGTTCAATGTTTTCATTAAAGTTCTCCAAAAATAGCTCATAAACTTTACGTCATGATCAGATGAGATGGTTAAAGATAATCCATAAAGACGTACAACCTCTTTGAAGAATAGTTCACTAGTGTGGACAACACATAAGCCTTGACCGACATATTTGCAAATGGTTTGATAATTACACCATATGGCTTCTCTGCATTATAGGCGTCAAGAACATACGTATTATTGCTTCTAGTAGTCAAATGCACTAACTTGCTATCATTGCTGAATTTTGACTTTGCAAGTGCACTTGCAGGTTCTCCTTTATTCCTATCTTGTACTAATTATGTATCTTCATTCAAGTCTCCTTCTCTTTCGTCAGTCACTACAACACCATCTTCATCAATAATACCTAGGACATCATCAAGTTTTGAATTATCAAGCTTTAGAACTCTAAGTAGTTACTTGTTAATCTTTCCAACCCCTTGTTCTGTTATATTAGCTTGTTGTCTGATTCTTTCAACTTGTTACCTTGTTGTTTCTGCCTATTGTCCTTGTGTTTTAATTTTTTGTTAAGGGGTTTCAACCCGTTATTTAGGTGTTTCAACCTCCAGCTCAGGTGTTTCAGCTTGCTCTTTAAGTGTTTGAACTTGTTGTTTAATTGTTTTAGCTTTAGAGTTTGCCAAATAATCCACTTGGTTTTGTTTTCTTACCTTGTATGCCTTCATAGGGTTTAAACTATCTTCTTTCCATGGAATATAAAATGATAGATGTTAGTTTTTCCAAAGCGTTACATATCTCGATCATAAAGCCATGGTTTCCCAAGCAACATGTGGGATACTTTCATAGGGATGACATCACACCAAACAAAGTCCTCGTATACTCCTAATTTGAAAGACACTAAACACCTTCGAGCAACTAGTATAGTGCTATCATTTACCTAAGCAACTTTGTAGGGACTTAGATGTTTCTCTATGAGTGAATTCAATTGCTTTACAATGTTCTCCGATACCACATTGATACTACTTCCTCTCAAAGATAAGCTTGCATACTTTATCTTTGTATCTAACTTAAGTAAAGAAAATAGTAATACGAAGCCATTCTTCTTGTTTTTCTACTTTAGGGGTTGTAAGTATGTGTCTCACTACGTTAAGATTTGCAGGACTAGCTAGTTCATCACTAGAGTCTCCTTCTAATTGCTCTCCAGCTTCGTTCTCACACATGTTCTCGTTAGACCTTTCTCTTCCTTTTCGATTTCATTCTCTCCTCCCTCACCATCAGGTGTAGTTTGTTGTCTGGTATTGTTTTCTGGGCAAGTTCTTAGAGCACCTTGTGATCGAGGATCAGTATTGTCCAATTTTTTTATAACTCAAACAAGTATCTCATCTCGCTCCTTGCCGCTAAATATTCCTCTATATGCCCTTCTGCTACGTGTTGCCATCATAAACCAAAGCTCTAATACCAAACTGATGTAAGACAAATAGAAAAATTATGAACTAGTAGTTAAAACACAAAATTAGGAACGGTAGATGATATTAAGCTGCTAGAATACTAGGTTATAATGTTGAATTTTGGCTAGGAATGTAGAATTTTCAAATTTTGTAAAGCTGGAAATTTAAGGTTTGATTGCTGGAATTTTAGGGTTTAATATGGTTGGAATATACGTTTGAGATGGCTAGAATGTATTTTTAAGAGGCTTGGAATTTTAGTTAGGGTTGTTGGAATTTTAGGAAAGAACACAAAGATTGAATAGTAGAAAACTAGGAATCACTCCTAGGGTCTAGGTCACTCCTCGAGTCTAAGAATCATTCTTAGAAAAAAATATCACACCTTCTAATTGAAAACTCTCAAGTTTATAGAAAATTTTCCGATTGATTCTTATTAATGAAAGACTAATTACATATATATAGTATTCTTAGAATGCTTATTGTACTAGGAAAAGGATTTCTAATTTAAATCCTATAATGATAGAATTTCTATAAGTCCTATTCAACGAAGATAACATATCAAAAATCGAATAATATAATACTACTACTTCCTATCTAATAAGGAATCCTAATGTAATATGAATTTCATCCTTATCTTTGATGTAACTCAATTCTCAATCCTCGTCCCACCAAATTTAGACTTTTGGTTGATTAATCTTTCCTCTATTATTTCGTCTATATACTTTAAGTTCTTTTGCATCAATAGTTGTCAAGAAAATGACTATTTTGTTTCTCCACAATCAAATGAGTTGTTGGCTTTAAGCCTCATAAACTCTTTATCTCATCAATAAGTTTAAAAAGATTATCTTACTCATTCTGAAGTTCTCATAAATTCCTTAAGAGATTTTTTCAAAAGTTTCAATATCCAATCATAACTTGACAATTGTCAAGAAAATGACTATTTTGTTTCTCCACAATCGAATGAGTTGTTGGCTTTAAGCCTCATAAACTCTTTATCTCATCAATAAGTTTAAAAAGATTGTCTTACTCATTCTGAAGTTCTCATAAATTCCTTAAGAGATTTTTTTTCAAAAGTTTCAATATCCAATCATAACTTGACATATTTGAAGTTCTACATATTTGGTTATATAAATGAAAATATTCATTCTCTTCCCTAGCTAGAGAAATAATAACTACCTTTATTAATGGTAAGTCAAAGGAAAGTTACTTTCACTGGAACCTAAAATTGCTATAAAGAAGGTTGATGACTTGTATAAGAAGTTTATATCAAATATTTAGTCAAAAGGTTCAAACCATAAAATAGTTCTTAATACAAAAGCGTATAAACCAATAAGACTTCAATATGAAATAAAATGAAAATATATCTAAAGAGACACAATCTAATTTAACATTTTTTTCTTCTAATGCCTTTAAAACAATCTCCCTATAAATAGGAGAATCATGCAAAATTTTCACTAGTTTTCCATATTCTACAATCTTGACACCCAAATCTTGTAAGGAATTCATACATTCTATTATTGAATTAATGTCTTGATTAACTAATGAAGTTTTAAATCCATTCTCTTGAGTGATAAAGTTGCAAACATTTATTTCTTAAGTAAATCATTCTTTCTTTTCAACTACTATCAATAATCAAGACATTTTCTATAATGCTAGAATATATCTTCTTTGCAACTTGTTATCTTTTTTCTTTTAATGAGAAAACTTCATCAACATCAACTCTATGCTCCTTATCTATGCTGTTTAATAGAGATTTAGTTGATGGATATACATGCAAAATAGTGACAATAGTATCTCCAAAAATATAACACAAGTCTGAAAACTCCTTATACGTTTTTTTGGTTGAATCTGTGAGCTATTTTATGCACTTATAATGATGAAAATTATACATAAGAAAAAATTTATAATATGAAATATCAACAAGTAAAGATATATTTTACGTTGAATAGAATCTTTTTCGCAGTATTGAATTCCTATGTCTTTAAGTAAGTTTTTGAAATTCTTCAATATATACCTTAATACATTGTTCTTCAATTGAACATTAGTATACCGTTTATTGAAGACATATCTTAATATTCTTTCAACCAGATTTGAAGAAGGTAGGAGTTGGTCGTTTTTTTCTTCACTTCTTAAGCCATTAATGAGATTTAAAGCACCTCTTTAGCATCGCTCTGCACCCCATCCTTTTCATTTATTTCTACGTAATAATTAGAATTATTCATATTATTCAAATCTTTCATCACTAAAGGCAATTACATATAACTGCAACAAAAAAAGACAAGAAGAGTCTATATTATGTAAGAAATTTCATTATAGGCTTCATTATCTTTATTTTGGATTGGTGGTTGCATGTAAACTTGATATAATCTCATAAACAAAGACCCACCTGTACATTTTAATATGTGATTATATTTAATCCTCATGTTCTTAGGTTTTTCATCTTAGTAATTAGTGTCTTTAGAATTTGTTAGCCAAAAATAGACTGCTTAAAGAAATATAAATATGATTATTCATATGACAGTGGTTTAGAAAAAGATAGGCTGGAAGAACATAGAGAAAAAGATTAGAAAATAGAATGAGATATTGGACTATTTCAATAATTTCAGTCTCTTGTTTTTCACATAAAATGAAATAGAAATTAAAATATAATAATATTACACCAATTCTTACTGGTGGGCTCTTTCTTTTCATTATTCACATGATTTATTAGGCCAAGAAAATGAAATTGAAGACAAAAGAAACATAGTATTGAATTTTGGAACATAATATTTGCAAGTTTAAAGGAAGAAGTTGAAATAGAAGATTTGGGATTTTTCTAAATCGATTGCATTTTTCTCATATAGTAAATAGTAACATAAAAGGTTTGGTGTCTATAATATATAGGATCTGACCAAAGATCTTTTGGATATTTCCTTAAAATATGAAAATTATAAATGTGAAAAGAAAGATAAGGTTCATAATTTAAAGATATAATATAGAAATGAAGATGAGTTTGAAACTTCTATAGCTTTAAAACAAGAATGTCATGCCCATCTCCCCCTATTATGTAGAACTCACAAATTTTGTATATGAAGGAGAGAAGATTGAGCGCATTACCATGATAAATAACTAAGCACATTGAAGTTATTATTTGATGGAACTCTACAATCTACACTTTCTTTTACTTTAGCTACAAAATGGATACTCTCATGTGATGATGGTGACTGCAACTTCAGTAATTGCTTTCTAAGCTAGTAGTGGGAAGAATGTGTTATAATTTCACATCCAGATTTGAAGGATGACCCTGAAAAAATCTTGAGGCATGTCATAGGTGGCAATAAAGCCAAAAAGAAAAGGCAAAGGCCCATATCCCTTGCTCAGATCACAAAGGGCTGCAGGGATAGGATAGAAAAAATACCCACTTATACCAGTGAATAAAGCAATATGTGCAGCAGAAACAATAATAACCTAACTTATAATGTTGAAAATATATATCTGGTGTAGAGAGAGAATAGGCACTAAAGGATATTTCTTTTTCCAATCAAATCAACTTAAAAAGATAATACCTGAAACTGAAAGAAACACCATTGATTAAAAATCAAACATGTTTCTTTTTCTTTTGGTTCTTTTGTAAGTCGACGATAAGCTAATTAAAGCTTCTTCTTTTCTTCACAGCTCAAGAATAAGGTTGATGACATGATTGAGAGAAGGTGGTAATGTTTGGGTTTCGAAGGGAACAAAAATAAGAGCATTTGGTTTTTTTTAATTTTATTTTAGAATATGATTTTGGAAAAAAATTTAATATTTTAAAAAAACCATTTGCTCCCTTGTTTCTATTTTACCCCTAAATAATCATGTTTTGGTCTCAAAATAATGCTTCGAATACTAATTATTGGATTTTAAAAATAAAGAACAAGAAACAAAATTTATAGTTGAAAGTCTAATTAATATTAAGCAATTAATTATCCATTTATGCAAAACTAAATTGTAGACAAAATCTGTGATACATTTTGAGACATACCAAAAAAATTACCAACTAAACGATTGTGATAAAACGGTCAAGATTCTCATTACTAGCTGTCACCTTCATTTTTAGAATTTTAAGAGTCCCATAAATGAATCAGTCAGTCAACATTTTAATTTTCTTATTTATTTGTTTCTATTTTCGTTTTTAAATTCAAAAAAAAAATGATTGTTTGAGTTTTTATTTTAGTTTCTTTTGTTTTCATAACTTACAAAAATCATTAAAAAATTGTTTATCACCTTCAACTAAATATATATTATTTAATTATTTAATATTAATTATTGATAATTTATTAATTATTGATTAATTAATTTATAAAAATAATTTATCTTTAAGTTTTATATAATATATAATTATTATTAATAAAAACATAACTAGGTTTTTGTTTTTGTTTTAAAAAAGAACCTAAATAGAAATAATAAAAACTAAAAACTAGTATGAAAAATAAAAAAAACTAAAGGAATCCTATTTTTTTCTTTCGTATAATCAAATATGCATATTTTATATGAAGTGCATAATTTCTCTTTTATACACTAAAATATCGTAACTATGTTTTTGTCTAAATAGTGATATCTTCTTAACGAGATAAAATTGTATGCACCTAAGGAAAAACTTAAAAGATTAGCCTATTTAGACTTCGAGTAAAATAAGAATTTTACAGATGTACAAAATTCACTAGGAATTTTTAATATAAGCACACAATTTCTTAAAAGGGATATACAAGTTTGAAATACTATGGTTAAGGGAGTTAAATGGGAGCTTGAGCAATGAGAAGATGGATTTTGGTTTGATTATTGTTTTTGGTTCCCTTCTATATCATTTGAGGCAAGAAGAGCATAAGGCACTTAAATGGAGATCAACTAGCTCCGAAAAGAATGAAATGTATTGTATTTTCTGTGTAAATATAGAAGGTTTGAAGACTTTAATATCTACAATACAATTGTAGACACATGAGATAAGTGAGAATATACAACTTGAAAGATTAATGCATATCAAAAGTAATGTTTATTCTCAAACAAAAAAAAAGTAATTATGATTGTGATATAATCATATGTTATCAGGATCATTCCCAAATTTAGAGATTTTTTTCAAGTTGTGTTTATTTTGAAAATTCTAGAGGGTGAAGTAGTTTTGAAGATATTTTTTGTTAGGCATCTAATTATTAGGCACTTTGCTTATGAAATCTATAGCAACATTTTTTTCTGATAGGAGACTCCCTTAAAAGATAATTCTTATGTAAATATGAGTAAAACAAATTTATGTAGAGAACTACAAACAAAAACTCATCGACTAAGTACTTTCTATACAGAAGAAACATTATGTTAGAAGTAGGGAGAATCTGCATCATTTACTACGAAATTGACCTTTCCTAAAAAATAGTGTGGAAGGGTTGAATTTTTATGTTAAAGTATTTTATTTTGGCTATGGCCTGACTTCAAGATAAAGGTCATTCACTAGAAGGCGGTACTTCTGAAATGTATATGCATATAGGGTATTCGGTTTGGCTAAAAGAGCATTTTAGAATTTAACGTTTACACCAAAATCTTATTTAAACCCTAACGTTTCGGAACAACTTCAATCCCAGCACTTACAAAACATTCAAATCAAACCTTACCTACATGGAAAAGTTGATGGAGTTGCTAAATGTCATGTGGCATTTTTTCTTACGTGGAATTTTTAAAAAATTGCATGAGAGTGGGACCCATTTTTGAATTTGAAAAAGAATAAGGTCCTGTTGTTTTAATCAATGTAAAGATGATTATACTCTCTTAGGTTTAGCATGAGGAAGGTTGAAGGAGCCTGCGAAATAATGTACTATTGGACGTGAACAACCAGATCAATACCACCACCCTAATGGCGTGGCCGAAATAAAACAATTTGAAGAATTTTTCTTGTATATGCATAATCTCTAGGATTAAACTACTTCATTTTATACATGTAGGAAATCATATAATTCTATAAGTACGCACATGGAAATTTGTTACTCCAAATTTGTTACTCCAATACCTTATTTCATTGACATTAATCAATCAGTCACTAAAAGTAGGTCAATCATTGTACATTAGATGTTGTTTTGCAAAAATGGTAATTAAGAATCCTATGTCTTCTATGGTTAATCTAATCTAGCAGTGTTGCAGTGATGGAACCTATTTGTTGGTTTATACCCTATAGCTAATCGCTTTGGTTATAGTTTAATGACAACAGGTTTAAAGGTATTCTTTATCTTGTACATATTTAGATGCATATGATAAAATCTATGAAATAATTATATATTGCAAATGAAATTATAATGAAATTATAATTATGAGATTCATATTAAATTTATGTATTATCCTTAAATATTCTTAGTTATTGTTCTATTAAGATTGGACATTAATAGAACATAAAAAGGCTAGTTTACATTATGTTTTTCCTTATGAAGGAAGTAGTAGATCTCATAGACTAAGGTATAGAGATAATTAAACAAACGTGTAGGTGTTTGTTAGAGAATAAGTTCACTGAACTAACCTAACATAAGAAATCCATTTGGAACATTACTTATATGTCTATAAAAATTCTCATTGTGATGACTATATAAGTGATCATTCGACTTGAGATTTTCAAAGTTATCTTGTATAGGGATTGCTATGTTTTGATACTATTTATGACATATTTAATCATAAGTCGTTCAATCAATAGTCATTAGATATATTATGAATTATATAGAGGTAGCTGTGTAATCAAGATAAGATTTATCACCTTAAAATAATCAAAGAGAATGTTCGTTGTTTTTAATTAGTATTAATTAGAGAAATCCTTGGCCGAGGTGGAATTACGCTTTATAAATAGTTTATAAATGTCATTAATTGAATTAATAACTAATGTCGGAGAACTAATATGATTAGGTTCAAAAAGAGTAGATATTAATTCCATACACTGTCTAATATGAACATTGTATGTTGAAATGATTAAATTATACAAAAAAAATCATGCATGAAAAGGTTAGTGAAAACTATTTTAATATTCCTAAATATTTGGGTGGTCATGATGCGTTGCTAGATGTCAATCTTGATTTATAATTATAAAATTTTTAATTAGATAATTAAATATTAATTGAAAGAAATTTTAATCTATCTAATTCAAATTATGAATTAAAATTATAATTTATAATCATTGCCAACACATTTGGGAACCTAATGGATTTCACATAAAGAACGGGTTGAAGAGAGCAAAGATAGTTTCAATCAAGTTGGACTCGATTATAAAGTTTGACAAAATTTATGATTAAATTTGAGATATCTAATAAACAAGGATCAATATGAGATATTAGATCTTATTTGAGCATAATTGATATTTAATTAGAATTATTTGTAATTCTTATTAAAGTTTAATTTAAATTAAATTACTAAAACATCCAAAAATTATTATAAATAGGCTTAAGCTCTAATTGAGCTAGCACTTCTTGCTTAACCCTCTACGTAAGAGTTACAAAGTTCTCCAAACTTATTTTGTCAATATCATTACAAGTCAAACACTTACGTAGCTATGGTGTTTGAGATGAAATGGTTTTGGAAATAGTTCATACGATATGAAAAGAAAATGATCAAGCTTCAGAATAAGGTACGAATTACAATTGATGCTTTATTATGATTTATATGTTAATCATTTTATAGAATTAAAGTGATTTTGTTTTTAGGAAATCAAAATACGAAGAAGTTTCGTAATTATTCTATTACAGTCAGGTTCAGATCCTGTCCCAATTTCTCAATAGTGGTATCAAAGCCAATTTTAGTTCTATAACTTGATTAATAATATGTGATTGTTATTGGTTATAATTGGCTCTGATACCACTATTGAGAAATTGGAACAAGATTCGATCCCAATTTCTTAACACCATTTTCTCTAGCTTGCATAAAGTATCTAACACAATATTTGTGTTTGAAAATGCCTTATATGCCACAATAGAGCCACTTGATCTCAATTTATCTATGTTGTTTCTATATTCAAGAGTTTTAACTTGTTAAATCATTATTGGTTTCTTGTTGTCATTTGGTCTTCATCTGTTTCCAGGTTCATTTTTTGCAGGAGTTCCTTCATTGAAGATTTACCTGGGATTGAAATTCTTGACAAGCCATCTTGTTTTTCTTCAGGATCACAATTTGAAATGGGTTTGCCTGATAATCTTGTAAGAAAGATGATTATAGATTCACTAACTGTTTGTGACAATACACATAGTATGGGAAGCTCAAGGTATCTCAAAACTCATACATTCTCTCCATCTGTGAGTTAGCAAGATGAGAAGGTTCAATCACTAGAGTTTCCTCAATGCAACACTAAAAAATGGTTAGGCTATAACCAAGTTGATGAGGAAACTATACATGGAAACACCAATGTACAATTCTTCTTTATGCACCAAAGACCCCAAAGTGAAGGGAGAAAGAAACATAGACTTATAGGCAAAGAAGGCTTAAGATGATGCGGTTCCAAAACATTTAAAGAAGCCAGAGCATGGAAGGAAGAGGTTTTCCTCTGGGTCTAATATTGAGAGGGTCTATTTTGTCGTCATCTTTCTCACCTATATTAGACGAGAAGTCTAGGATTTCACCCATGAAATGGTTTCTTGCTGCTTCTGTGTTGTCAAGAGTCTCCATTCCTAAGATTAGAGAGCGAATAAATAAAAGAGGTTATATATGTTTATAAAGAGAAAATTAGGTTAAAAAATAAA
>JANZLF010000009.1:14214684-14225878 GCA_026546835.1 Erythroxylum foetidum
GGGTGGGGGGAAGAGCGAGAGAATTTTAATTACTTCAAAGATATTATCACAAGATGGTCCTGAGCTTGAGAGAGGACGTTGAATGCAATGTTGTATCAACCAAGAATGAAGGACCCACTTCTTTTTAAATTCAAAGTGGGTCCCACTCTCGTGCAATTTTAACGTGGCATTTAATTGACAGAGACCTAACTTCATAATCTTTTTTGCCCAAACAGGGTCTGATTTAAATGTTTTGTAAACGTTGGAGTTCAACTTGAAAGCTCCTAAACGTTGGGGTTCAAGTTAGATTTTGGTGTAAACGTTAGATGTTAAAATGTTTTTTTGGCGTATTTGGTTTTGATGAAACAAATGTATGTTTGATTCCTTTTATTATGGTCACAACACAATCTTCAATAAAAAGCCTCATCAAAGAATCGCAAGAAGCAAGATATGTCCTTCCATATAAGAAAAAGAGCAAGATTGAAATCCAATAGAAATATATTGAGAGGTTTGATTTGTACTTTTATAAAGAATTAACTTGGCCTCCACAATTGAGTCTCGTGTGGAGTGCAAGTTACAAGTCATATCATTTTGTTTTAAAAAGGACCTTCTTATATCTTCACCTTTTATTTCTCTCTAATTATCCTGTAAGTCTTTGGAGAATAAAAGTTGATACTAGGCCTTGAGGATCATAAAAAACATGTAATTTTTAAGAATAAAAATATACCTAAGATTGTGTAGACGGCACTCTACCCTTCAATTGCATTTGGACCATTGGATCTTCAGGTAGTTAGAACTTTTAAAACACTGGAGAAACATCATAACCCTAAAAAAACTCTAGTTACTACCATTTAATAGTTAATTGATAATAATAATTATAAATAATAAAAAATTTATTTAATAAAGACAATCAATAATAATTATCAAATAATGATCAATTAATTAATTATTATTAATAATTGACAATATTTTCAAAAGAATTAAAAACTAACCATTAATTTATCTCACTATTCACGTCCAAGTTTTTTTTTCCCAATTGTTGCTAGGAGTTAAAGGCATCTTCAAGATATTAATAAGGGACTTAATTAAGGATTAATTCCTCCCCATCAATCGTGCATTTAAGATTTTACCTTTAAATTGTTCTCAAAAAAATATTATTTATGATTGACATCCTTACCAAGTCAAATAATTATTGATTGATATGTTTTATATCATATGAAAAATACCACAAGTGCACGACGTTATGGGTTGATCCCATGAAGACTGTAAGTACTAATAATTGCCCTTTTTCTATTATCTAACCTATAAATCAGAGTGTCAATTTTAAATAAAAATTAAACTAAACAAATAAACTAAGAATTAAAATAATATTGAACGCAAAAAAAGGAAAATACTTAGAAGAATCAATATTAAATTATAATATCTAGGTAATGGATCCCCTAAGAATCCTTAATTATCAACCATTTATCTTGCAATTATATTATTGATTAGTAGACCGTGAAATTTTCTATCTTATGTTAACATCTTCCTTAAGACTATTAATAACTAATCCATCAGTTAATTAACAGAAATCTTTCTAGTTAAGACCCTATTATTGCTTTATCAATTTGTGAATTTAACCGTAATCTAGAAGATTTATATTGACATATCTCTAGGTTTGTATACAACTCCTTTCAATTATAGTAGATCTATTTGTAGAAGAGAATTTCTCATAATAAAACACATAATTGAATCAAAATAATTCAATCCATATAATTATATTGAATAAAAGATTGATACATATTGTTATCACGACTTAGGGTCCATTACATCTAAACACTAAACAAGTTTAATTTCTAGTCATAGAAAACAAAACCAAAGATAAATATGCAGAAGAACTAATAGAAACAAAAGAAATAATAATTCTAAAATTTCCTTTTTCTTTTAGTGGATCTTCTTGCAAAACTGGATTGGATGATGCTATCTAACAAATCTCTTGATGTTATTTGCATATTTTCCGTGTCCTTTGATCAGAATTGTCCCTCTCTAGGTTACTTACGACTTAAAATTGCTTAATAACTTGACTCTCTTTATTTTGCCTCCACTCACATCCTTTTATAAGAAAAACTAGGGTTTTTGAGTTATACACAGTCAACATATACTAACATGTGAGTGATTGTACATCTCCAAAAACACTTGAATTTACAACTTCAAATAAGCACAAAGACTTACACAGGCAACATACATGGATGTGTATATCATCATACATGGGTGTGTAACTCTACACTACCAGAACCAAAATTCTTCAATCTTCATACCTTCACAAATACTTACACAATTACTGTACAAGGCCATCTATCTTCAAATTGCTCCAATTCTTCATTCCAGGTCATGGTTCACTCGAATTCATCTCCTTTTAGTCCAAGAAAGCAATTATTACCTATAAATACACTTGGAGTGTATCAAGTAGCAAAAATAATATTAAAGTAGTAAATATAAAGCAAAATACATTAAATATGGGCATATAATTATATTTAATTATTAAGTATTTATTAAAAAAACTTGATTGATATGTTCTATATCAATATTAAAAATGTTACAAGTGCACAACGTAAATATAGCTTGCACAAGCATATACGGGTCAATCCCACGAAGACTGTAAGTAATAGTAATTATCCTTTTTCTATTATTTAACATATGAAATAGATTATGAATTTTAATTAAAATTAAAATTAAAAATAAACTAAGAATTGAAATAATATTGAACGCAGAATAAGGAAAATACTAAGGAGAATCAATATTAAATAATATTGTCTACGTATAATAAATCCCCCTACGAATCCTTAATTATTAACCTTTTATCATGGAAATATATTATTGACTATTGAATCTTGAAAATTCCTATTTTATATTAATATCTTTCAAGACTATTGACAACCAATCCATCAATTGATTAATAAAAATTATTCTAGTTAAAACCCTAGGATCACATTATCAATTTGTGAATTATGGTATTACGTTTGACCCTCCAGAGAATTTATAATGACTTATTTTTAGATTTGTATGCAACTCCTTACAATTATGATAGATTTATTCATACAAGTGGATTTCTCAATCTTAATCATATAAAATCAAATCATGTACTAATATTTCTGATAGATTAGGATAATAATAAAACACATAATTGAATCAAAATAAATCAATCTATATAATTACATTGAATAAAAGATTAAATCATACTGTTATCACGACTTAGAATTCATTACACTTATACGATAAACAAGTTTAGTTTTTACTTATAAAAAACAAAACCAAAGATAAATATGCAGAAGAACTAATCGAAACAAAAATTATAATTATAATTCTAAATCTAAATCTAAATCTTTCATTTTCTTCTAATTAATCTTTTTGAAAAATTGGATTGGAAGTTGATATTTATCGAATCTCTTGACGTATTCTTCGTATTTTTCTTGTCTCTTGATAAAAATTGTCGCCACTGTAAGTTGCTTACGACTTAAAATTGCTTAATAAGGGACTAAAATAAGGATTAATTCCTCCCCATCAATCATACATTTAAGATTTATCTTTAAAATGTTATCGAAAAGATTATTTATGATTGACATCCTTACCAAATATTCTCTATTTCCTACGATTTTGGATTTGTCTGGTACGAGAATTGATTAAAATCGTGGAACGATGGAGCTCCAACAAGCCTATTGATCACTTGTCACGTAAACTGGTACAATACACAGATATGGTACCACATAGATTGCCGGAAGGTAAAAAAAGCCTCCGACTTTAGCTTTAATTAGCATCAAGCTTGAAACTGTGTGTAGTTTCTTTTTGATTTGGCGCTCAACACATTCTGAATGGTTACTCACACCACTACCCATCTGTCTATCACGTTTGCGAAAATAATCTACAACTTAGACTTGGTTATATTCGTCAGGTTGTTCATCTTTCGAAGAGTTCGGTTTGTATGTGTGAAGCGTGAAGTTGCAGGCTCCCACAGCTTCCCCGACTGTCAAAAATATCCAATCCTGCCCTATTTTCTCGATGCATTTGGACTTATTAAGCTTCTTCATCACCTCAGCTCCAGGGTTGGCCAACACTAGCTGTGTGAATACAAGAAAATAGCATTAGAACATATAACCAAAAGTAGAGCTTCTTCTAAAAAATGACCGAATAAAATACCTTAAGTCCTCTTCTGTCAATGAACTTTTTAACTTCCTCAAGCATGCTTATGCCGCTCGTGTCAATGTTACCAACAGCTGTTCAATCACGAATATAAAAGTTGAGTTTTCTAAAAGTTCTATGATGACTAAGTCAAGGTATGCAAGATCTGCGAGAAGCAAATTACCCACCTCCCATGTCCAGTATAACGTACTGAAGGCTGCTTTCCCCTGATGATTTTAACCTGTCTTCCTCCTCGTCAATCCATCTGGATATCCTATTGATTGTTACAGGAACGAGATATCAATTGACTGCAATTCAAACATCGTATCACCTTATACTGGTAATGTTTGTATGAGCATACCTTTCTCTTAGATAGTTTGAATTGGCGAAGTAAATGGGGGCATCAATCTCAAGTACCAGAATTCCAGCAACATTTCTAGCATTGGGATATTGTTCCACATTTCTGTAGATCATTGAGTTCGGAAGGTTTCCAAGGACAAATGTTCTTGGTCTTGCCACAAACAGAAGTACCCTTAGCAAGGAAATAGCCACCTGCAATGTGGTGAAAGTTAATTATTGGTTATGCCTGCATTAGTTGGTGGGTAATTTTCAGACATGATAATTAGCTCATACCGCTATAACCAGGCCGATCTCAACGCTGCCAAACACCACACCAACGTAGGCACCAATGCAGACGAGGAAGTCAAACTTGTCGACATTCCAGAGATGAATTGCAGCTTCATAATCTATGAGGCCGAGCATGGCCGAGATAATGATCGAAGACAAAACAACCAGAGGAGTGTAATGGAACAGAGGCGTTAAGAACAACAATGTGACCATCACAGCCAAGGCCATTACAATGTTTGATACTGCCGTCTTGCACCCAGCATTGAAGTTCACCGCCGATCGCGAAAAGGGTCCTGGATTTTCAACAAACAAAAGATGGTCAAGACGAATTATCAGAAAGCTGTTAAATTTAGTCAACTTAGCATTTGATAATTACCAGTGGTGAGGTAGCAAGAAGTGCAGGAGCCAACGATGTTCATGGTCCCAATAGCAATCATCTCTTTGTTGCCATCAATATGGTAACTCTTGAACATGGCAAAGCTTCTTCCTACTGCTATTCCTTCCTGTAATGTAATACATTGATGGATAAAGACAGGCATCGAAGACATGTTGTTTGTGTAATTCATCGATAAAGACAAGCATTTAACATGTAAGTGGTAGCGTCTGCTGCGTCACATGTTCCACAAGACACATGTCGTCTTAAGTTATACAAATTTGCAGCGTGACATATCTTACCGCCAGAGCTATGACCCCAGTGATGATTCCAGTTTTGATAGCCGTGGTTAGATATGGCGACACAAACACCAGATCCGCGAACGACGGTGGATTTATCCCTTTCTTCAAATGTCCTATCTGCATTCATTAAATAAATATAATTCGGTAATTATTACTCAACTTCATCAAATGACTGGGCAGGCAAGTTCTTCGAAGTTGGGGAGATAATGGGGCCCCGCAAATCCCCTGTCTCCCTCCCTGTTCAAATCTCCTGTTCAGTGCATCTTGGCCTTTCATTTATATGGACCCACATAAATGAAAGGCCAAGATGCACTGAACAGGGGATTTGGACAGGGAAGGGGATAGGAGATCAGATCCCATAATGGGGTCCACATCAGTCTATAATTGTTAGAAAAGGGTCCCATAGTTGATAATTATTTGGACTTTGAGATCTTGAGACTCCTGGTCTCACTTCAAATGCATTTCTTCTTTTGTTGTGTGACGGTCCAATTCCTAAGTGTTCGTAGTTAATTTCAAACTTACAAAATAAAAGTAAAGTTAATTCGTGTTTAATTAACTACTCCTTCTTATTTAAAATAAGTATCGTTTTATAGAGATGCATATTTATTAAAAAAGTTAGTGAAATGTTCGATATACCCTTATTAATTGCATGTTGAATTGTCTTAAAAATGTAATCTTTATAATTAAGATTGGAGAGAAATTAAAGGATAATTTTGAAAATAAAATTATAAATATGTATAAAAAATCGTGAACGATACTTATTTTAAATAATTAAAATCTCTCTAAAGACATTTATTTTAAATAAAAGAGTTAAGTCTACTTAAGAAGAAAAGGCTAAGAGATGAAGCTGTTTTGCTTTAAAATTTACCGATAAAAAGAACTGGAAGAGAAGTACAGATGCATTGGAAAGCTCACCACTTGAACTCCATGTTTCTCGGCGTGCGTGAGATAAACCAGAAGGCTACCCAATATGACCGACGTCAGAGGGGCCAACGCTGAAATCCAAAAGAACTTTGGTCGTCTCTTGCTCTGCACGTGCCCAACATTCAATTATTGGTATTAACAATTATCCTAATCACTTTCAAAGCATAACTTTATGTTACAGCTGTCATCATCACAGCAAAACCCGTTGTAAGTTGGCTCCGTAATCGTATATGAAAATGGCATGAGCAAAGAAATTCTTCTGATTAGTATCTTTATGAGTTGAAACTCAGGGCAGAAAGTTGACGCGGTAGATTCATCCAGCATATTTTACATATATTCATGTACTGTTTTCAAGATGGCCCAGGTAGGTGGGAGCAGGTCTGATTAGAACTCGAGTATGAACCAGAAGGGAGACTTCCTGATTCCTATCCATTATGTTGATTATTGAAGAAGATGAGTTCGAGTAACACGATAAAGTCTTAAATAATAAAATTAAAATGAGCAGTCCGTTTATGCATGATTGCTCTATGGTTGTTGGCTCTAGTGGCAACTTTTAGCAATGAATATACAGAATATTTGGAAGTTGAGATGATACAGTAATTCGATTAATGCAATGTGCATGTGCATCAACATTGAGTTTAATATCTTACGAAGTATCTGGTGAGGAGGAGGAAGAAAAGGAAGCATATGCCCAGAACAACACTTTCCCATCTCCACTGCAGCAACAGAACTTGGTTCGTTAAAACTTAACAGATATATTATGGACATAATTATGTGTCCGTTAGTGGCAGAAGGAGCTAAAACCTGATGAGTCTGGCTGAAGACAGAACGCATGACTGAGACAAGGTCGGTAGCGTGAGTGAAATGGTCAAGCCCAAGAATCCCTTTTAGCTGTTGCAGGCATACTACAGTGGCTGCTCCTGCCATGAAACCTACTATCGTTGCATGTGACAGAAAATCCACGATAAAGCCAAGCCTGCGCAGTGACAAATTCAGATGTTAATCAAGTTCAGGTAGTCATATTCAAACAGGTGAAGATTTGTAATTATCTTTATCTGATGACGTGACAGAGCTGATAGACAAGGATGAATCAGAATCTAAAAATCTAGCTTTTTAACTAATAAATCTTCTGTTAGCTATTGAATCAAAAGTGTTTTATCGATCTCAATGATTCGAACATACAGTAAGACAAAAGGCGCTATAGACAAGAGCTCCAGCTGAGACGCAGAACGATACAATTACATATGCATAAGATGTGATTACCCTTTCTGTCCATGTCTCAGTTAGATGACATCCAAACTAGAAGCCAATAAGAGCAATAGTTTTTTTTTTTTTTATCTTTCTCAATTTAGGTTCTAATAATGTATCATTTGATAGAATCTTTCTTATTTACTGTCTACGACCATACCTTAAGAAACCGAGAGCAGCTTGGAAGATTCCGGCGAAGAATGTGGCCGTGAAAGCCAGGTGAAGATAAAGCTTGGGGTTCTCGCTAGCTTTAACTTCATTTCCAAGCATTGAAGCAATGAGAAGCGAAGCAACAGCAACTGTCCCAACTGCCAAATCTCTTGAACTTCCCATCATCGCATAAACTAGAGGTGGAACAAAGCTTGAATCTGCGTTAAAAGCAAAACAAATGATCTGTCACAAAGAGCTTTTGACTCATATCTAGTTCATCCGTTACTGCATTTGAAGAACTTACAGAGGCCAAGAATCGGTGGCAAGTTGGCAAGCTTAGCATAACTTATCCCCTGAGGAATAGCAAGACTAGCAATAGTGATACCGGCAATAAGGTCAGCTTTCAAGAGCTGGAAAGTGTAGCGAGGGGCCCATTCAAGGATGGGCAGAAAGTACTGGAGACCCAGCACAATCTTGCGGGACAGAGGCTGGTTCTTGAACTGTTTGAGAGGGTCATCAGGAAAGAAAGTTTCTTTGAGACTATATTTCAAGGACTTGATAAAGGGTTGCGGTGGGGGAACCTCAACCCTATGCCCGTACTCCACACCTGCAGAAGAGTTAACATAGTCGGCGTTGCCCATGTTGACACAGAAACCGGGGACGTACCTTTAGTTACGTTCTTAGATTTCTAAGTTCTAAAACCTACAAGGGCTCTTGTTTTTAAACTGCTATGACAAATGATGGTGGTGGTGTTGTTTTTAAACTGCTATGACAATGATGGTGGTGGTGAAGATAAGAAACGGTGATGTGTAGTGAGACTGAGAGGGATGGAGTGGCCATGGCTTTATAGAGGAGGGAGGGGCTTGGGAAGATGTGGTGTGAGGGAGAGTTTCCAGTTTCAGTGCTCTTTTGGACCCACATTGACTCAGACAGGCCACGTTTCGTAAGCTTTTCAAAAAGTTTTAGGGCTGCCCACCTTGTGCCTTTCGTTTAGAAGCAAAATCCTGGAAGCTCACGATAGTGCTGTAACTAGGCCAGGGTGGCTGACAGTCACTGGGTAATTCCTGAAGCGGATCAC
Organism: Erythroxylum foetidum; assembly: GCA_026546835.1. Taxonomy (NCBI): domain Eukaryota; kingdom Viridiplantae; phylum Streptophyta; class Magnoliopsida; order Malpighiales; family Erythroxylaceae; genus Erythroxylum; species Erythroxylum foetidum. The sequence continues at coordinate 14,223,521 of JANZLF010000009.1, forward strand.
GGTTTGACAGATGTTGGGCAATGGTTGGCTAGTGTGTTTTTGACTGTTAACATCCGATTAGTCGACCAGAATCCAAACCAAACTAATAACAAGCTTCGTCCCCAATTTGACAAGTTTTGGGTATTCAGTTTGCTACCTAACGTTTCCTCCTACCTGTAATGATATTTCCTTAAGAAGAAATAGATGATTAGGGCGGTGTTTAGAAGTTGCCTACCGCCCAAAATTATAATTAACTTCACTGAATCTTTGCATCTTTATAACCTACCGTTTGATGGTGTTTATGGGCTTTTCAACTCAGAGACTTTACAAGGACAAGCTCATGCACTTAAAAGTCTGGCTTAAGAAATAAATGAGACTTTACAACGACATAATTTTTGCTATAATTTGTGTTAATCATATGAATTTGACCGGTGAATGCTAAAGTTTTCAAGATATTAATAACAATAAGAATTTAGTAAAAATTTCATCAAACGCAGAATTTAAAGAGATTTAACGATACATAACTTTAACTTTTTAAAGCTACGTACCATTTTATTTCTAAATTTTCACAAGCTTAGAGCATCCTTACATATAAATTTATCAATTGATGAAAATTTTCAAATGATTTAAATAAAATTTAACTAAATCAATCTCTCTCCGTTGTGAGGTTAGGGAAAAAAAATCTTAGATGATATGTCATACTCTATTCCTAATAATAGGGTCAAACTTGAAAGGCTAAATTGAGAAGGGAGAGCATAATTTATACTATTGCTTTTTAATAACCAACTTTGATGGCTCAGGGCACTCTTGAAATGTGGCTCAGGGTCCTGCTGACATGTAAAAGGTTCAGCATTTACATGTATTATGTTCTCCGACATGAGGTCAAAGCCGTTGAGTTACGTGAACCGACACGTGTTATGATCAGGACAGTAATCCCAATTCATTGTGAAACTTTTTTTTGAAAAAAGAAATGAAATTAATTAATAATAAAGAGAGTCATACAAGCTATAACACAGGGAAATACCCTTAGCTAAGTTACATTTAGATTAAAGAACAACAAGGAATTATGTGTTGCAACGTTAACGCTATATGCGTAATGAGGAGCAGATGCTTATGCTGCAATTGAGTTATAGTTTCTGCAACAAAACAAGCTCACGAATTTCAGTGATTATCATAGATATCAAAGTTGCTTTGGCTAAGGATTTGTTGGCAAAACGTCTAAGATTCCTTTCTCTTTAAAGCGTATAGATACAAACACCCAATACGATAATGTGATTGTGTTGAGTTGAGATTCGAAATGTCATATCAATGAGAGAGACCCTGGATCAGTTCATGAACATATAGTAGTGACATAGTCCCAAATAGCTTTGTTGAAAGGACATTCAAAGAGGAGGTGATTCCGTGATTCATCTTGCATGGAGCACATAGACAAGTTTTTTCCACTTGTAAGTACATCATTCTGTCAACGGTGGACTACTTGTTTTGCATGGCTAAATAAAATATAAAAGATATTCTTGGGGTTAAAATTTTATTCTATATCGTAGCGGACCATGATACTGTGGAGCGTCGTCTATGTAACTAATCAAGAATGGTTTCGTTTGTAAGCTTGTTGAGCAAGATATCCTTCCAAAAAAAGATGTCAGGTGAATGTGATGTTGGGGGGGGGTATCCTAGCTGAAGATGTTGCAAGATTTGGGTAAAGTTTTAGAAGATCCCATTAATGAAAGAGCAAAGTCGAGTGTTTAGCGAATGTAGAGAAGAAATTCATTGTGAAACTTTGCACATCTAATTACTAATTTATGAAAGGAAATAGGATTCCCCATGTGCTTAGGGCTTTGTATCAGAATTTAAAGAATAAAATAGATGAGTAAAGGATAATTAGTCAGTAGAAAATAATGTACGAATCTTCATTTAATAACATTATGTTCTCTTATAAAATGAAGTAAGCGGAAAGTTAACAAAAATAAAAATTAACCAATAGTTCCTTCCAACTACACATGTAATAACTAACAATATGTAATAAATACCAAATGTCGACACCATACTTAGCACCAATTCTGATTTTCCTCCTTTATGACCGCCTCCCTCACCCTCCTCCATCTCCCTTACTTTAACTCCACCTTTGCCCCCAGTTGTTCCCAACCATCTAGCATCCCCTGCGCCTCTCAAAAGAAGCTGGAAGTAGGTGGTGGGTGTAGCGCCCCCTTACTGTAGGGTATACACCGGGACGCCCGTAGGTCATACCGATACATAACCTACGACGAGGGTGCACTACAATTCGATCATTTCTATAAACCTCATTGCATCAATATAATTAAAACTGCAATTGACAAATTTCACTAAATTTTAAAACCGAAAAGATTTTCATTGCATAACCTT
>JANZLF010000009.1:14260081-14271873 GCA_026546835.1 Erythroxylum foetidum
GCAGTATTCGTCACTGAAGGTAGAAGACGATGGATCTCAATGGAAACGCACCGTTCAGCCAGAATCCGGCAGAACCACTACCTATATTAAAAATTGTAATAGTATAAAGATAATCTCGTCGACATCTTATAATTACTCAATGTGAATAGTGATGCTGAGCATCACTTTAGATGAATAGTGAGAGTGAGCGTCCCATCGCCATGGGATGTTTCATTGGCTCCATAATTCATTTGTGCCCATTTTTAGGAATAGAGACCAAAACCACTCTACTTCACAACGTACACTTATTTAGGAAGATGTTTGATTGATTGAGATACAGCAGGATTATCAATTTGGATTTGAATGGCTGGTTACCGTTGACTTAAATTTCTGTCTACATTATTGGTTGACATTTCACAACGTGTTTAGGGACTTGGAAGGTATCATTATTAGGTTCTTGGATCCCAAGGACAAATTCACAGCACGAGTAGTTGGTGGCTATAGCGAACGTATCTGCATTGACGAATGGTCTGCTTGGAACTCTACCAATACCAGGTGCCAACGTCATCTCACCTGAATTATTTCTTTGAGTGCCTATAGTGTGATTGAAAACCTGCACTGTTCTTAAAGGAACCAGTTGCTCTATAATTGAGTAAGCCGAACATGTGCTGCATGGACCCTTTAGAATGTGGGTATACTGTTATTTGCATCACAACTTACAACTATAAACAATGGCATTGCATTCATTTACGAGAAAGACTAATAATATTTCTTGTCAGGTTCATGGAACAGAATGCAAAAGGATCAGAATAGAATGAAATTTAGGAGAAATATAGCCAAGGAAAGATCCAAATGGCATATATAGCGACAAGTAAATGAAGGGTTTTAGTGTTTTAGATGCAAAAGACTGCAGGTGGTGAGAGTGCATTATGAAAGACTATGCGAATCCAAATGCAGGATGATTACCACTGGATAACTTGAAGAAGTTGAGAAAGAGCGCATGATCATCTTTTGAGAAAGAAACGCGTACAGATCATAATCATCCTCGAACCGTTAGTTAAGAATCTAATACCATGTGAGTGCAAATTAATACACGTCTTCCTTAAAGTTGACTAACCTAACATAACGAATACAGGCCAAGTTAGGGCACAAATAATCGCCTCTTTCCCTTCAAGGGCATTTCAATTCAACGAGGCTTATATTACCAAGAATACAAACCTGCAAAACGCAAGGATAGGCAGTATCCTGTAATCGCTCTCGAGTCCCTGCAGGTAACTGATAAGTAAATAGTTATTATAATAATGAGTTTGGTCTGATAATAAAGTGATTTTGTTGATAATTTTAAAGAAAGATTCGATTTTTACCATAAATATATATATTGAATTTGATTGTCTGGAAAAGACACATCCATCATCTTGCAGCCGAACTAATATCCTGTATCAAGGTCATAATATCAAATAAAACACCATAGACATTGATACTAGAGGTGAGAATCAATTTAATTATGATAGTGATATATATTAATATAAGTATATAGTTTGTGGTTAAAAGCCACATTTTGACCAGCTTTTATTTCACGGACGATAAATGGACAAAAAGAAGGCTTCGTTAGGGTCATAAATGACATAACATAGTGCCCCAACAATTACTATGAAAACTGAAATTATAATTATAAGTACAATAATGTGATTTATCATAATTTTGTAAATGTTTTCATTCATAATAATAATGTTATTATTCAAAATTATTGTGATAGTGATAATTCACGGTATAACTTGTAATTATACGTTAAATGTGATTTCCATATATCATTATCATTACATCTAGTCTGAAATTTCGCAATAAAACGAAAATTTATGACATTTATATACATTATTGAATCAAGTAGTCGTCTTACCTCCAATAATAGAAAAGTTGTCCTTGGACTTACTTATCAAAATACCTTTCCATGTCCTCCTTTATCTCAAGGAAAAGAGAGACGAGAGGATCAGATGAGCAAAATAAATAAAGAGTGAAAGAAAGAGAAGGATCAGCAAGAATAAAGGGTTATTATCACATTCACACGAACTTTCCAAAAAGCAAAACACGACACAAACAAGCATTACCCATGACCCTGATTCCTGAAAGCATGCCCTTTCCCCAACCTGTGAAGCCACTATCCACCACTTCCCTCCTGTTTCTTGGTTGCTATGAATGAAGATGCTTGATCTGTTGTCCTTGGTATGCATGAAAAACACTGGCAACTGAACTGCTTCGTTGATTTTCTTTGCAGTTGCCCATTTCGGTTGACCCACCAGGAGTTGTTGTGGATCGCCTATAGACGCACTGTGACAGGCGACAGTTGATGATGGTATGAGTCTGATACGGTGGGTAGTGGTCCAAACATAAACATATGCTTGTGGATCTTCCATAGAGGCATCGATTCTGTACTCGTCACCCATTCCCACTTTAAAAGGTTGCCTGTCAGGCTATCACCGATTGAATCAGGCTGACCCTACTCACAAAGCTATGACTTTCACTCTTCTTGGCTCCAATTCAATTGTTTGGCATTAGCTGCTCCACGGATTCACTATCAAACCATATTAACATGCACCAACCTTCTGAGTCCATTCTTCATCCGATGTCACACTTAATTTAATGTAATTCCGAATTAACAGATTTTATTCTATTATTGAGATATGACCGACTCTCTTTTTATTTTATTTTAACACAAAACAAGAAGTTATTAACACTTTGACTCTCCTCTTTTCTTTTTTTCTTTACAGAAAAAGCTAAAAATCAATTAAAATAAGAGGAGAGTACATTGATGTATTGAATTTTTAATATGGACAGAGTGTAGAATCCACTAACAAGAATTAAGTTTGGGTCAACTATTATCCAAATGACTAGAACTAGTTGTTTGAATAGTTGACCTTTACCACTTATAAACCCTTTAACATTTTCATGTCTAGGCAATATGGGACACTCTAACACTCCCCCTCAAGTACAACTGGAGCTAGACATCCAGTTGTCACTTGAAATATACGCAGTGGTAACCGGACCGGAACTCTGGGACTAGACATCCAGACGGATAACCGGGAAATTAATAATCCGTACCAAACCTGCTCTGATACCATATTGAATTTTTAATATGGACAGAGTGTAGAATCCGGTCAACTATTGTCCAAATAACTAGAACTAATTATTTAAATAGTTGACATTTATCACTTATAAACCCTTTAACATTTTCATATATAGGCAATATTGGACACTCTAATTCGATGAAGAAGTTCATATTAACGAATTGTCTTGTGCATCGTACTCCGTCTGCCTAATTGCCTGTTATACTTCGGGTATTCTCAGTCCTTCTGGTAGTCAAGTGTTTCTTCTATTCACCCTTAAAGTCCAATAGGAAATCCGGAGTTGAAAAACGAAGGAATAAGGCCGATCAATACCAGACGGGCATCCAACCCAGTAAAAGTGCCCCAACATAGAATGGGCATAGAGCCTGACCAACAGGGGTCTATAACAAGATGAGATTCTTGGAAAGATGGGTTAGCTATTAATGCTCATGTACTTCAAAGGCCAGGAGCCTAAGCCCCAAAAATAAGAGCAACTAATTTCAAAACCCATTGATTATTTTACTCCTTATTGCTTGAACTAGTCAGGAATGTTAAAGATGAGAACTTGAATGAAATTATGAAATCCAATGCAGTTGATCATATGGTAGCTTATAACAAAAAGTTAAGTACTACATGGTTAATGCTTTTGCAAGTTAATTCTACAAGTTCAAAATTCTATAATTTATAATCTTAAATATTGTTCTTCTTATTATTATTATCACTTAACTGTTAAAAAAGTCATTAAAAATTGATATAAATATTGAAAGCTTGAGATTGTGCTAGGTGTCATGTTTTTTTTTGATTTAAATGGAAAAATGATGCCATCATATTTAATATTTTATTATAATAAAAATAGTATTCTAGTTAATTTTAAATATCATTTTCAATGATCTTATTAATATTTAGACTCATATGATAAAATCTAAAATTATTTTAAATAATTTTTCAAAATGCAAGTATAAGATCATGCTAATTAACAACTTGCATTATACTGACAAAAAATAGTATTATAATCTATAATAATGTATTAGATCACGATACTAGTCGGTACTGACTTTTTTAGCTGGTACCGACTAGCATTCAAAACTGATGTAATACCATTTGTTTTAAGCTTACAATCTCAATCGGTATTACATTATTATTTTGAATACCATTTAGCACCAAATTTCAATTCATATTACGTCGGTATTATGAATACCATTTGGTACCAAAAGGTACCCCAAAAAAAATTAAACTAAAATTAAAAAAACTTAATTTTTCCTAATTCTAATCCTGCATCTCTTTCCCTCTTTGTTTCTTAGTCTCACTCTCACAATACAAGTCACAACTCATAAGACTCATAACATTGTCATCTTTGGCTCAATGTCATCCTCTCAATTCTTATAACTCGTCACCGTCATAGCCATACCAAGTTGTCACTCTCGGCATGTCAGCTCATGCTAGCTCCACCATCACCACAATCACCAAATTCATTGTAGGGTTTTTTCTATACGAATCTACAGAGGACTATTTAATTGGACCATTAGATTTGTGAATGAGAGCTTGTTTGGGTTTGTTTACGAAGTCTTAAGTCTTAATTATTTGCTGGTAAACTTGGTCTGGCCTTGCATTGCATTTGAATTACTAGTGCATTTTGAACTTTGAAATTCATGTTATAAAAGTCTTAACTACTTAGGTCGTTTGGAATGCCATACAGATTTAAAAAAAAGTTATTTATAGCTTCTCATCTCTTGGGTTCCCTTGTTTGATGATTATTTGAAAAACATAATGACCCAACAAACTAATTGCTTGGCATTATGTAATTAGCTTGATATACACAATATTTTCAAATCCATCAAACACTTTACCAACTATATTTAATTGTCCAATTCCTAAAAAGTAGCTGTGGGTAAGGTTTTACAATAAGAAGTATGATGGTGAATGTGCCTAAAACTTTGGCAACAACATGGTGTGTAAAGGTTCATATTTAGTAGCTACGGACTGTAAAACTATTTTAGGTCCTTGTGGTTTATGAATATATAAGTATAGAAGTAAAGGCAATTCTATAATAATAATAACAACATCTCAATAGGATCTCACTGAGATGTAAGATCTGGAAAAGTCTAGAAATACGCAACCTTACCCTTAACTAGTAGAGAGACTGTTTTCAATAAACTAATAAAAAAAGGTTTCTAAAAATGGTTTAAAGAAAATAATATCCAAATACATAAACAAATAACTATATAAATAAAATGATAATAATGATACTAAAGATAAAACTAAATAAAGAAGCAGACAAGAAAGAGAACGAATAAGTAAATAAAGTAAACAAGCAATTGAAAAAAATACGAAATAAATAAATAAAATAACTAAAATAGTAAGTGAAGGAAATTCTAAAAACACAATTGTTAAGGAAAAATATTTTCATAGTGAAGAACCATTATCTAATATGACAAATAAGTATGGAGCATCCAAATCTAATCTCATGCATCATATTCCACATCTACTAATACTAATCTTAAAATCAAGCATTATGTTTTTATATGTGGCTCACAACCAAAGCACATAGTTCAATATTATCAAAGAAAAAATAGGCATAATTTTTATGATGATACGCAAACTTATTCGCTCCTTTTTAGGCCCTAAAGAAGCATACATCATGCTTTTATTCAAAGTAGACATTATGCTTATAATCATGATATCTCGTTTCACTACCCTAAGAAACCATTCAACACCTTTAATGTCCAAATAAAGTTTCCTTATTATGTATACACACCAAGTAATGGATTTATATATAATCATCACTCATATATCATGGTATGTCATTTTTGTGATAAGTATGAAAATGTTAACAGACTTTATTTTCTTAAACAAAGAATGTCAAGCAAGTCCGTAAAAATGTGGGTTAGAAAGAAGAAGGAACCTAACAACCAAGGAAACAAGCCCATTTAGGATCCTAAAACACATTGAGTACCTTGGTTTGTAAGGCAATTAGAAAAGAAAGAGCAAATAATATATAGTAGAGATAGTAGGCATTAAATTGAGTTTTATTAAGGATTTTATGCATTTTTATCATGATGAATCTAACCTTCTTGCCTTCAAGAAATTCTAGTAGAAATTGTTATAGGATATGGAGAATTTACGCACCAACGGCTTTTCAAATAGACCATTATTGAACTAAGTGACATAGATGAGAAGGATGAGAAGCCTCTAATAAATTGTAAATTCAAAAGAAGAATCTTCATTCATATCTTTCATAAGTAAAATTCAACATAGGGTAATTATTTGTTCTTGATTTAGAAATATATGATAACTTGCATTTATATGTGAATTTGAGTATAAATTCTTGTTGAGGATTGTTTGAGTTTGACTTTTGTATAAGATGTTTCATTTTTTTAAAATGTGTATTTTGGAACTTAGATTTAGGGATTATTGTACAAAATGAGGACATTTAGATAAATTTATATTAATTAGGAAACAAATTTTCTAAACTATTAAATAAGGATAAGATTTTACTTAATTAGATCATAATTAGATATATTTGATGGAAATTCTATATGATAAATTTCCTCTTTTATTTTGTTGATTGACTTTGTATGTTTGAAGTATTTTTAAGTTTTTTATATAATAATTATTTGATATTACCTTAACTTATTTAAATATTTTGATGTTTAAATTTGAGTTTTAAAGCTGATTTTTAACTTTCCAGGATACACTGATCAATTAATATCTTAGTATGATTAACTGGTGTAACCAAAAAACATGTTTAATGTGTTTTCTACCTTCCCAGTAAGTTTGTTCTTTGTTTAGTTGCTTACCTGGTCACCTAAATAGCCAAACTGGTTAACTGGTATCTTTCAGTAGTTGACCAATGTCCCTGATTTTGAGACTCTCTTCTTTCTTGAGAATTTACGAAGAATTTGTTTGCCATCCTTGGTTGATAAATAACCAATATAGGTCAACCCTGGATTTATTATTAATTTCTCTATTTTTTCAAATCTTTCGTTTAGTATATATACTCTTGTAAATAATTTTTCATTATTTTAATTAAAGATTCTAATGTTTGATGAATTTTATTAATTTCATTAAAACTTTTGTAACTTAATATTTTGATATTAATTCTTTTTAATTGAATTTCAATGTTTGTTTGTTTATCTAATAATTCAGACATTTTTTTCGTCATACTCATAACGTATTTTAAAGATGGTTTGATAATTATTGGAGTTGATTTTTAATATTAGCTAATTCATTTCCTAATTTTTTATTTATTTCTTCTTTTTCCATTTAAGTCTTCTGTTTGATTTGATATACTTCGTTCAGTAAATCTAATAAGTTTCTCTAATATAACAGATTGTGATCTTAAAGAAATTTTTTGTCTAATAGTTTTATTTTCAGATAAGGATAATCGTGGAATAGTTTGTTCTAAATTCTGTATAATAGGATAGTTAATATCTAGTAGTTGTCTTAAACTAGTTCTTAAATTTATTCCTACTTTAGCTACTTCATTAAATAATTGATCGATATAAATTCAATCTGTATTTTTAAATTCAATACTATGATGAGAATTAGTTAAAGCATAGCTAATTTGATAAATAATTGAAAAAGAATATTGACTTGTTGTCATTAAATTTTGGTAACAAAATTTATAGGCTATAGTAATTGTTTCATCTAAATTTTGTGATTGTAAGGGAAGGACATTTTAGATGAGTATTAAATTTAATTTTTCCATAGGCTAAATTTCCATTCATGATTCCAATTACTCGGTCTTTTAAAGCAATCATTCTTTCATCTATTAGAATGGCAATAGATTTTAATAAGATTTTAGTTGTAAAAAGATGTATATCACCAACTTTATGTCTTTTTTCTTTAGAGATATTTTGTAACTGTTTATAAATTTGTTCTTGGTCTATTAAACTTATACGGATATGTCCATTACGTTGATATATTATAATAGGTATTTCATGTATTATTTTTCCATAGTAGATAATATTTTTTCTATTAATTAAATTTTTGAATGGATGGTGTGTAATATATTGTTCATCTTTTAAATTTAATTGTGTTTTTGCTATTTTTTGTTTTTTTATGGGATAATGATGTATTAGAATGAAAAACACCAATAGATTTAGTTAGTTCTAAAGTATCTACATCTAAAATATTACTATTAGTATCGATGTTTTGAATTATTTCAGTCATATTAATGAGGGATTCTTTGATGTTCGGTAAGTTGGTTATATTTATGATGTAAATTTCGATTATATAAATTATAAAGATTAATTGCAATATCTAGTCTTTCTATAATAGGAATTAATTCATTATTATTAAGACAAAATTGTAGATAGTTATATCTTCTTTCATAATAATCTTTTTCTAATCTAGATTCAATGACTAAAGTTTCTAAATGAACAATTTCTTTTAATAATTGGTTACATAGTGTACAGTTATGCATTAAGAAAAATTGTAACATAAGTTGACAAATAGGACAATTATTCATGAATAATGAATTTTTAGTGTTCTTGAAATTGTTTATAGAGTTGTTTTAATTCTAATTGTTTTTGGTTATAGTTTTCTTTCTTTTTATTTTAAATTTCTTTAAATTTATGAAGAGTAGTTTCATAAGCATTTATTTATTCTAAATTATTATAAGTATCACTAAAAGTTTTAATAAGGTTTTTGCTGAGTATAATTTTTCGTTCAATGTGAGTATTACTAGATGAATATTTCTACAAGTATCACAAACACGCATAATACTTTTATAATATAGATTTAAATATTGAAATAATTGAATAATAACGTGATGAAAAGATAAAAACCCAATTAAACATACCTATTTTGTTCTGTTTCTCTTGAGTGCCAATCCTAAGGCTTTAGAGCGAGATAAGAGTTTGGACAGGGATATTATAACTTTAACACCCCAATCCTGCCCGACGCATGAACGTGTGCCATACGGTCAAACGTGCACATGCCCGATAGAATTGACATGTTACCTATATTACTTTCACTTTATAACATGGCATCATGAACTAAATCATAAATCACACATTTGCTAAAATCCAAAATTTCCTCATTTTATATCATAAACCTTAATGTGCATTGTAGTTTCAAGTTCAACATCATCCATATTTATACAATATCGTCCTATAAGCATAAACAGTTTAGTCTACACAGTGTGCTACAAACATGAGCAATGCACTAAAGTTATTATCAAACTATGTCTTCAATTCCTAGATGACCGACTTTGAGACATATCTGATCATCAAAGTTGCACAAAATATGTTTCTATGGAGTCTTAGAAGCTAGGTCGCCTCACTCTCGAACCTGAAATTATTAACGGTGTAACTTTGATGAGTTTTGCAAACTCAGTAGAGTAACCATTCTCGGTGGTTCACTCATGTTATGAAACACAATCAATCATAAACATGTTGTCACACAATTCATATCAACTTGATTAGCATCAAGTTCTATCACAAACAAATTATATTTCAGTCAAACAATTAAATCAAACAATCACTTCATTACACTTGAATAAAACACAATCATTGGTTTATTACCATGTATTCAAACATATAACATTCTTACAACTTTACATATCATTCAATGAATTCAAATCATATGTGAATGTTATATGTATGAGACTCGCTTTCGTTTTTATATTGTTGTGACTGTGTGCTTTTTCAGTATCCCGTATCACCGGCCTCTTTCATACTATCCTTTATCCGTTACAGATACATGGCTCATTGATCACAGTGAGCCTTAGGCTTTAACCATATATGTTTGAGCTTTAAGCTCTTTTCAATAGTAGTCTCAGTCATTAGCAACACTATTCACAACTGCTTTTATATTACATGTATTGAAATAAAATACATGCCACAATTCATTCAATACAATCAATCACTTTCATTAACATTATCTCGGTCAATATAGTTAGTCACAACATTCAGTCACTTTTAGTTGAGAATCATTTAGGCAGTCTCATTCACATACAAGTAGCACTTCTAATGATATTCACATGCATCAAACATCTCGGACAAGTATTGTTTGAAATTCAGTATACAATTAGTACATATTCATCATATATCAAAATCAATTCAGTAATATCATATCAAATTAAAGTGAGACCATATTAGTTTACTCACAATTGCTCCCTTAATTCTATTACCCTGACGTTTCATCAATATCAGGATGTGATCGCGCTACTTGCTCTCCTATATACATTAACACAATTTCACATTACTGTATTTCTTATGTAATTGAGTAAACACATGTATAAATGTATCATGTATCATGCATATGTAATGAAAAATTCTCGGGTAAATTTTTGTAATAAATTGATGTACTCCAATAGTGTCAAAATTCACATACTTATTCACTATTTTAGCTTTTGTTGAAAGCATCCCATTTGGGTCGACTTTGCATAATCAATAAGAGCAAGAAAATGATGTATTTCTGTAACACTTTCATCTAGATAATTGTTCCTCTGTGTCATAAGTTTCTAACGATACCAAAATCATTCAATTTGGTTCATTATGTTATGAGTTATGCTCATAATACCACAGACTGAGTACATTTGAAATTTTGGTTAGAGCATGATCATACATTTAAGTTGTACAACCCATGGCTAGAGCATGATCATGCATTTAAGTTGTACAACCCATATCTCTCAATTCTAATATCCAAAAATTACAAACTTTATACCAATTTAAGCTACAACTTTGCTGAAGACACCTTAGTCTAATTTAGCCTAAATTAATACAGTTTATTCAATAACTACAGGACATGATTTCTGTCCTTACTAGTGCTATAGCCTGAGCCAATATTCAATTTCATGCCAATTTTAAAAATCTTAGAAATAGAATTAAAATTCGATTTCTGGAAGAAAATTGTAGACATATGTCTCACGTTTAATTTGAATCAATAATCAACTCATTTAAAAATCTACAGATCAAGATATAATCAAAATAACGAAGCATTGTTTAATAAAAATTCTCCAATTCATAATATTTCAGCACATTTTCTCACTTTCATCTAATCAACCTTTTTCAAATATGAATTCAGATGGCTCCAAATTTTTATGAAGAGAAAGAACAATGTCTTAGTAGACTATTGGTTTAAGTGTTAAGTTATTTGGAGATCGGATTGTGGTTAAAAGAATCAACACAGTTCAGTTTTGGAAAAAACCATTGGGTGCACTCCTCTTCTCTTCTCTCTCTAAAACGCAGTCTTCATCTTCTTCCATTTTTTCAGATTTTGTCACTTCTGTCTTATTAAATTAACACATATGACACTTAAACCAACTCTTTTACTTGCATTTTAGCTCATCACAACTCAAACAAAACAAAAATCCAAGATTCAATATAATCATCCAAAAATGCATATTACTGTTCATGCAATTTCCATACCCTGTGCATGTTTTCATTTTTCTATCTTACATTCATCTGATGCATTTTTCCACCTTCTTCTACACTATTTCTAACTTTATTCGATACATTTCCCCTCCCATTCCAACTCACCTTACTCAAAAATAACTCAAAGTGCAAGCTTAATTATAAGTACGAAAACCAGAAATTATACATGGTTGTTCATCATCTTCTGCATTTGTTCCATTTCTTGCACTATTCACTTCACTAATATCTCAATTAACTCATTCTAAACACCACCGAAGCTACCCTTCTTATACACCTCATGTATAAATTTCATTTTCAATCATTAAAACATCATCAGACTCATTTGATTCAT
>JANZLF010000009.1:14300082-14312980 GCA_026546835.1 Erythroxylum foetidum
TCGGGCAACATGAATTTTCAATGCATGATTACGTGTTATGTGGGTTTCGGCATAGTCCCTCATGTGGAGTCAGTGCAATATGCTTGTTGATCCTTTAACTAAAGGACTTCACCCACTTGTGTCTAAAAGACATGTATATAGTATGGATGTATTAAATTCCTTAGACATTGTTAGTTAAGGATCTTTATGTTTGCTCCTTGTACGTTTATACATTTTCATGTATTATGACAATATATTTGTTATCAACAAAGATGATCATTGGTTATCATAAAGGGATCAAATCTCCTGTTCCAGTTATGATGCTCTTATCATATTCCATTAAATCTCATCCATATATTTATATGGACCCCATATAAATGTATGGATGCGATTTAATAGAATAGGGTTAGAACAGAGTAACTGGAATAGAGGATTTGATGTGGTACATAAATGAATAAAGTTGTATCGACAAAGTACAGAGCTTTGGAGGAGGTTTCCTTAAAACCTATTAATACTATGAGATGGGGGTTGCAACTCCGCGAAAGGGACTGTGACACCACTTAGGTAGAGTCAACAACTTGACTACTGCATAGAAAGTTGTGGTACTTGTAAGTCTCCCCATTATCTATCCCCAAATTTGCTCTGTACACAATGCATCTATAGAAAAACATTGACATCAACCATCTGATAATTGTGAAGTAAATTTTACCCAAAGGAAAGAAGACCTGCCTTGTTTTATACTTATGAAAGAGCTAGACGAGTTCACAACCGTACATAACAGCTATTAGAATAAAATTAATTAAATGCTATTGTTTATAATCGGGTGGAAAATGTCCTTTATATAATGATATGTGAATTAATTGATGTTGCAATAATATAAAAATAGACTCTTAGTTTCAATTCATATACTATTCAGGAAGTTGAATTTTATTCACTTAGATAAATTATGTTGTGATTCCAAAAAAGACAATCATTTTAAATATTATAAGGAAATCAGTAATTTTATATTAAGTATATTGATAGAACATAAACATGCACCAAAAAGAAAATAAGAAGATAAATATATATACAAATTGTAAAATAAATATAATTCACATTAATAAAAAGATAAAAGATATAAAATGATAAAAGAAGTATCCAAAAACATAGAAAAACCCTCTTTTGATTGCATTCAAAAGTATAAAAAGAGATTTATAATTTTGATTATTTTTGCTTGAGAATAAGTAAAAGCTTAAGTGTGGGGATGTTTAATAAATGCATATTTGACCATATTTATACACCCATATTTGATTTATTTTGCTTAATGTTTTGTAATTTTGTTATATATGTGGTGCTTAATTCACTCTAAGTGCATTTATGAGTTATAATTGCCTTTACAGACCAAAAGGAGAGAAATTCAGGTGAAATCATGGCATAAAACGAAGATTTGAAGTAAATAAGAGATACACAATTGTGTATGAGAATGTGTATGTCTCTCAAAATGTATAATTTATGATTTTAAGTGTTTTTGAAGATACACGATCATGTATTAGACTGTGTATATCATAGAAACCTTATAATTCACTATAAAAGGATGTGACTAAAGGCAAACAAGAGAGAGCAGACATTCAAAGGCGATTCCAGACGTGGAGATCATTCAGACAGGACGATATTGATCCAGAAAAGTGGAAAATATAAAGAAATCATCAGTAACCAAAATTTATTTCCTACATCCACTAAGAAAATCATACTTTAAAGCACTAAATCCTATATAAAACCTTTTGAACATTGGTTTTCAAACTATTCATCAAGTTCAATTTGAATAATATACTACCCATCTTTGTTAACTTGTCGTAACTCTTGTCCATGAGACCATAACTTAGCATAATGACCTTCTATAGATCCTTGTATCATAGTAATAGCTTCCTATTTAGCCTTACAACATTGGGATTTAATTACTTGTATATAATGCACATTTTCTTTGGAGATCTTCCATCATTTCAATAATAGGTCAATTTGGGTTCCTCTTAAACTTATGTAAGAATTCATTTGAAATCCATTTCTTGCCAGTTTGTTAATTCCTTTGCACTTTCTTGCAATCACATTTGTTTTTTTTTTCTCTCTTCTCAGCAAATGTTTCCTCATTTTCAATTTAGCTAGCATATACCCAAAAAGGACATTGTGGCTCACAAATTGCCTCCATTATTACACCATATCTCACCAATGAAACATCATATCCATTTATAATTGCATAGTTTCTTATTGTTTCCATAGTTTCTTATTGTTTCCCTCAACTACATCTTATCTTTAAACTTGACTCTAGTTTAAAACTTAAAATCTTTCATATCAACTTTTGGATTAAAGACAATGTATTTTTTCTTTGGAATAGATGCTTCATCATCACTACAAATTAGTGATCTTCAACATCCCCATCCCCAGTCACTGTTTACACCATATGAGTTTCCTTCTTATATTTATGTATCTTTGGAATAATCACCCTCTTCGTTGCAATCCTTTCCACTACTTTTAACCACGTCGACAATAATGTCACATTCAGACCCACTACATATAGTCTTAACACATCTCTTCCCATTTTTTCTCGCAACAAATATATTCTTCATCATCAATTGAAAATAACTAGTCATCAACTCAATCATCTCAAAATTCACTAACTTGTGCAATAACGAAGTCATCATCTTGCTCCACTTGAGCTTGGAATAATCCCTCATCATATCAACAAATTAATTGTGAATATCAAAGTCATATTCTTCACCATATATTGTAGGATGCTCATAACCATGCTTATAGTAGATTTCAATATTGTGATGATTCAAATCTTCCATTTTTTGGAGCATAGCCAATATATCCTTACCATGGTGTAAGTTTATCTCCTTCAAGCTTCTCATTAACTCATTAGAAAATTTGTTTAACATAGAAATTACTCTATGTCCTTTATAGGAGTAGCATGCTAAGTTCATCAACACCTATATCCTTCTTCCTTTTAATATTGCCCCCATTATGTCTATTATCGTGTCTTCCAATACCCTACCATAATGAAATTCAAAATTTACCAACATCAGCAAAATATTGGGCATTTTCAATGATAATATGTAATATAATACATAAGAAGATAGTTCTTAAACTAAATTAGATAATCTAAGGGAAAGTGTGATTGAGTAGAGTATATGTTATAGGGTTAATTAAAAAAAATACAATTGAGTAAAGCATATTTAAGTCACTATAATAATATATGGTTAATTAAAAAAATTAAATAAGGAAGAAAAATTGAAGATGACAAAGAGTGAGGAATTGAAATGATTATTTCTATCAAAGGGATTATTGCATAATGTAAAATGTTTATAATAAATTAGAGTTGCAAATGAATATTTATAAAATAATATGTATTTGAAGAGGAAAAGGAGAACAAAAAACAAAGCAATCTTAATTTGGGAAAATTATAGTGTTTTTTTTAAAAAAACTTTATATTTGACTTTAACTACCTTTTGACATGTATATACTCGATATAAGCTTCTCATTGTTATAAAGTGAAATGGTAACTCAAGGAAATCAAGTGAAATTCAATATATAGTTTATATCTTATGTCCTAATATATTTAGTTTTAAAGAGGAATTGAGAATTAAAGTCTACCCAAAGAAAAATCGAAAATTAAATTCAACAAAAGATACAAAGTTACAAACTACCAACAGGGAAGGTACAAACAACTTGGCATCTATTATGAAACACTTACAGTAGCTACTATTTCACATGGTGTAAACACAGACATAACAAAGAAAGGTTAGAACTTGAACATGGTAGAATATTATCCTCTCAATCCTAATTCTATAGCATGGTAGAATATTAGAAACAATCTTCATAAAAACATTTTAAATTTCAATGAAGTTTAAGAGCTAAGCCAAATAAACTAAACACATGCCGACGAATAATTCAATAACTATCTAAGAGCATTTTATTCCAAACATAATTCATAAGCCAAATACATATGAAGCAATTCCTGATTTTCCTATAATGAACTAAAAAACATAAAAAAAATGTAAAAGGAACTTGGATACAAAAAATTAAAAAAAATACAACAAAAGTATAAAAACAAACACCTCTTTTCTATCAACGCTCTATCCTTCAAAATCGTAATTTATGTAATGCAATAGAGAAGATTGGTGCGATAGATTTTGTAATGCAAAGAGAAGCGAAGAATAGTATAAGATAGAGAATGGTGTGCGACAAAGGAGGGAATGATAAATTCTATAATGCGAAAAAAAGTGGAGAATGGTATGTGATAGAGAAGATTGGTGCAATAATGAAGAATCTATGATGAGGAGGAGCACATAAGGTAAGATTAGTATGATAATGAAAAAGGATGTGCAACAGGGAAGAAACATTTTGATAGAGAATGGTGTGCAGGTAAGAATCTGAATCCTAAATTAATTTGGGGTTCTAACCCTTTTCTTTTAATTTTCTTTAATTTTCTTTAATTTGCTTAATTTCATTTAGTTATTTTAATTAAGTGTGACATGTACAATTTAATATAGCAATCAAACATGTTTAGATTTATGTCTTATGTGTCTTGCCATGTCTGCAACAATAATGGATATACTAACGTCGGGGATAGATTTGGAAAAATTGAAAGTTCGGGTATTTAATTGTCACCTTTTAAAGTTTGGGCTATAATTGTAAAATTCAGTAAAGTTTGAATTTTTTATGATTAACCCTGTAATTTAATAGGTCGGTTTAAGACTATTCCTCTTGAGTTAAAAACAAATCATGTGACAAAGATTGTTAAAAAAGAGTTATTTTCTCAAATAAACAGTTAAGTGGTAGATACCTAAAATAAACTTTTAAAAAATTGCATATTAGAAAGTGAAATTAGGGCATTGATAGTACATGTTCTCACATTCTACATGAAACTAAACTTCCTTTATCCATCCTATTACTCCTGTTTGGAAAGATATAGCTTCCATCGTTTAAGATGTATAGATTTTAACTATCTCAACTAAGCTATTTTTTCCTCCATTTTTCAAAGATAATTGCTTACACAACATGTAACACCCCATACTAGGAGTTAGAATATTAAAGAAATTCAGTACATTTTATGCTTTGCATATTTGAATATTTGCTTATTTGTGCATAAGAATTTTGGACACATACAATTATTGTGCATGCATTCATGACATTTTCTAGGTATATTTGAGTTATTGAATATGATTAAAAATGTGATTTGGCCATTTTGATACATTTTGGGTATTTTGGAATTTTTGATGAATTTTAAAACAGTATTGAAATTTTGGATCAATCCTAGTATGACACGTGGACTAATTTAATATTGACAAATAGCTTGCATATGTGGTGACATGTGGTAGTCTTAATTGGATGACATGTGAATTACATGCAAAGTATACACATGGTTTAGGAAGGAAAGTTTTGCTGTTGGAGTTTGTTCTTTGTTGACTTTGTTTTACACTGAAAATACCAAGTTGGTTATGGTTGTGTATTTGACTTCTTCAAAGTAAATTTTATGCTTGTTTATCCTTCATCCACCACAATCACTACTGGAGCAATTGTTGATTCAAGTAAGTAAATTCAATGATGTTTTGTTGTGTAAATGAATGCATGCATGTGATGTTAAAGAAGTGTAGTTCTGGTGATAAATGAATTAAATGATGGATTTATTAAATAGTTTATGTTGTTATATTGAAATGGATATGCAAAAGTGCTGAAAATTTTGTGTAAAAATACATGCTCTGTTTTGGTTTAGAGAAATCCAAATATGGTGATTTGTACTGCTATGAATGAAATTTTGGAGTGCTTCTAGAGATGGTTTTAAATGAGGTGGATGAATTTAAATGAAGATGTGGTGAAGTCGTGATATGAAGTTGATGAATTGATAAGTTGTTTTGATGAAATGAAAGAGTAAAAATGGAACAATACATCATATGACAGTAGAAAGAGAAACAAAATGCAAAAATTGAAAGTTGCATGTATGAAAGCCGGATTTTGATGCTAAGTGTGAAGTTTGGATTTATAAATTGTGTGTGTGTATTGATGAGTTAAGAGAATAAGTTAGAGGAATTGTTTGCAAGTATTGGAGTTAATTGATGTGAGATTGAGTTTCTGAAAAAGTTATAGTAGAGAGAGGAAGAATGGTGGGAGTTTCGGATTTGTGACTTTTGAAGTGTAAAATTGAATTTCATTTGTGTAGAGTCTGTATTTGGAGTTAGAAATGTGGAATAGATGATTAGGAATGTGTTTTGCTGGAACAACGGGGAAAATGGAAGGAAAAGAAGAAAAAAGAATCGGTGAAGAAGAAGAAGAGAAAAGCACCGGCGTGCTTATGCACAACGGTGACATTGTTAGAAAAACTAAGAAGCTCACTCTCATGAAAATGCACTAAGGTGACTTCTCTTGATTAAATTGAGAAGCAAACATGAGGGTGACATTGCTGGGAGTTGGTTGGACATCACTGTCGTGCTGAAGCACGACGGTGACACTGCTGGTATGATCAAAGGGGTTTAACTTACCCTGAACACCTTTGCTTCTTTTGCCTCTAACTTATTCACCCAATATCCAATTGATTTGAGAATTGAAGCAATGGATTCATAAGATATTAATCTTCATCTCCACCAAAAATTAATTTTTTTGAATTGATTTGACTAAGGAATTTGAGATGAAAGTGTGATTGTACTAAAGTATAATAACTGGGATGTTTTTACAGAACATATTTCTGTAATTTACTTATATCTGGATCTGTGGATTTCAAAATATGGTGATTCTTGTTTTTAATTAAACTAGAGTCATAAGGCTATAAATAGTATGAAGTGATGGAATTCTAATTCTGCATCTAAGAATTTCAAAATCTGATTGGAATTTGAGATAAGAATTCTATTGAAGCTTAAGAACATTTTGAAATCTTTAGGGAATAACATTCAGTATACTAACCGAAATTTGATGAACTTAGTATCATTGGAAACCTAAGACAAAGAGGGAATACTTTCTATAAGGAAGTATTACCTAATTATCTTACCTACCTGATGATAATAATTGAACAAGGTGGACCTGAAACTTGGTTGTGAAATAAATCTAGATTGAGAAATTTATTATGGTTTCTCTTGATTGTTAATGTGTCAAAATTAAGGATAAAAAATCCAGAATTTGCCATGAATATGCATCACACATATTCAGTATACCTGAATGTGCATAATTGAATTTATAATTGTGCACAATAATGATATGTGTTTTGTATTAAATATTTTAGAGGAATCCATCGAGCGACCAATTCCAAGTATTGCTAGGACATCAAGGCAATAAGCAATAAGGGAGATTTTGTAAGTAATTTAGAAGGTAAACTTTGTAAGTTACTTAGATGGTCAAATCTATTTGTAATTTAGTAAGTAAATTTTGGATAGTTTTGGTTTGACTGTTTTGTTTGTTATTTGACTTTAATCCATTGAATGATTTGCAAAGCTGTTAGATTGATATATTTGAATTTTGGCATCAACCAATAATTGGATAATTATGTTGAACATGAAATGAATTTGTTTGGTTTTAAAACTGTTAAGTTCTAGTCGTGGGTAAATAGACATGCCTAGAAGGGTCTGCAGCTACTTCTGTGATACTTCAGTGTCTTCTGTTATTGACACTTCGGTGTCTTTCATTATTAACACTTCGGTGACTTCTGATATTGACACTTAGGTGTCGAGACTTTGGTCTCTTCTGAGATACTTCGGTATCGAGACTTTGGTCTCCTTTGTATAAGTCCTGTTACTAGCTTCTGTAAATGGATTTAGCAGTCTTATAATTTTGTACTCTGTCACCAGTTTGATTATGGCATAAGCTAAATTGTATTATGTTTAAGAAGGGTTTACACCCTCTTGTGCTGAACAATAATGTTATTTATAAAATTATGCTTTGTTCTAAATTTCTGTATCTATTGTTGATTTATAGCTTAGTTATTACTCACTAAGTTATATACTTAGCACGGTGGATTTGTCCCGTGTAGGTTCTGAAAGAGGGATGTAGGAACTAGAACAAGACAACCACGATGGCCAAAGGAGTCTGATTTTTGTTTTATTCATATATATTTTGAGATTGTTTTTGGACTTGTATATGATGTCTATAACTGTTGAATTTTTATTTTGATGGGTTGTAATAACCTTAATTTAGGCTGTTTTTCGAAATTATGATATATGATGTATGTTTGTTGAGATTCTGGTAATGCATGTACAAAGTGTATTGTATGTTTCTAAATGCTTCGTGTTTAGTGCGTTGTGTGTGTGTGGCATTCACAATATCCTCCCAAGGGGTATTAGGGAGTCACACAACACAAGGAAAATTATTAGAAACATCGTTTACAAATAATTGCTTACACAAGGAAAAGCTATTAGAAAGACCATTTACAAATGCAAAACACAAGTGAGAAACATATCTACCAAAAGAAAGCAACATGCAAGTTACTGAATTGTTTGACAACAAAATTCAAGAAAGTTTGGCACTATCAAATCTATTATCCCTTATAAAATTTGTACTTCACCATTTACCTTATATTCCCTTTTTTTTGTAAGAGAATGATCAGTATTGAAATTTTTTTCCTTAATATTCTTCCTATAATTCAGTTCAAGTCTTCTTGTTCTATATAAACTGATTATGAAAGCATGAATGATTTATTTCCTTCATAAGATCATACGTATAATGATTATGGGAGCAAACTCTCCCTCTTGTCTACCTAAAAACAATCAGAAAGATGTAATTCCAACCATTTTATTTTTCTGTTAATATTTTTTATTTAGATAAGTTCTTATCTGTACTTGTAGATAGTTCTTATCTGTATGTTTTTGTTAATATTCCATCTTATCAAATGCACCTTTATTAGTCTATATAAAGGTTGTAAACTTTCTATAATAACACATGCAATTCATCATTTCATTATTCATATTATTCCTGTTCATTATGGTATCAGAACCAACAAACACATAACCTTTTTTTTCAATGCCAACATCCACATTCAAGCCAAAAAAAATTCCAATTTTTTACTCTAAAAGCCAACCCACATCTCCCTTCAATCCCATTACCAACACTCATACTTTAGAACACATTCAACACTTTGACATAATTATAACACAAGCCTTTTTTCAAAAATTTCATAGCACAATTAGTATTCCCAACAAACGCAATATTTCACATAAATGGAATACATGACTAACCCAACATTACCCTTTAACCAAATCACAAACTTCGTCACATCACCATTGGATTCATCCAATTACCTTGTTTGGAAAAATCAAATTAAAGCTATTTTGATTATCTCTGGTCTCATTGGCTATGTGGGTGGCACTATCTCTCCACCCACATCAGTGTCCAGCTTAGAATCTCCATGTCCAAAATTTCATAAATGGCATAAATATGACCGACTAGTATATTGCTTCCTCATGGCACCGCTCTCAACATCAGTTGCTCGCCTGACCCTCAACTATTCTACTGCTAGTGCCCTTTGACTTGGATTGATAGATCACTTCATGCCATTAGTGATACTATCTTCAACGATGACCTGGTTCTCTTCACTTTGAATGTTCCCTTAACGACTACGAATCCTTCATCACTGCCACAGAACACTGTGATACTACTATCAAGTTTCCTGAGCTTCGTGCAAAATTATTTGTCCATGAACAATGTCTGATATCTTTTTACTCACCCTTACCATCGGACATAGCTTTATTTGTTTCTCACACAACAGTTTGTCTCTTCGATGGAGGGTGAGGTAAAGGTAGTGTTCGTGCTCGTAGAGGGAGATATGACCCACAACATCTTCCGTCTTCCTCATGGGCTAATCATATTTCTAATGGGTCTCCCACTTAGTTAGGCTGGTTCTTCATTTGGGCAGATGTTTGGAACCATTGGCCTAACCATTCAAATGCATTGATCTCCTAGCTCAACATCTTTATAGCATTTTCAAACCTAGTTTCAATCTTTAGCTCAGGGATCCAGTCATGGTTCATTTTCCAGGTCCACTAAGCCACCCACATAGTGTCAAATCAGTTATAAATGGGGCCATATTATTGCCCACTATTAGTTTTGGTATTCTAAATCTGGTAATCGTTTTTATGATTCTTGACATATTACTAATAATCTTTCTGTAGCTTTTACTGTCATGAATATTAAACCTGAACTAGACACTTCCCACCTAAATTCCAGTACTATTTCTGATTGGTTACCAGATACTGGCGCCATTACCCACATGACCCTTAATTCTCACATTTTTTACTCCATTTCCTGGTACAAGGTACAATCAAGTTGTCATTAGAAATGGAAAATCTCTTCCCATTTCCTTTGTTGGTACATTAACTATACCTAATTCTACTCGTCCCGTTCATCTTCATGATATTTTGATTGTTCCTCATCTTATCACAAACTTATTATCTGTTGCTGAATTTGACAATTCATATTTTATTGAATTTAATCCCTTTGGTTACATTGTGAAGAACCTTCAAACCAAGATACCACTCCTCACAAATTCCATCCATAATAACCTTTATCCTTTAAAGATACCATCCTAATTTCAGAATTATATCTCTCTCAATGCTACCACTGCTACCTTAGATCTGTAGCATCAATGATTTGGTCATCTATGTTGATCTATGTTGTCTAGCTTATATTCTTCTTTACCAGTTAAATCCAATGTCATTAATTCTTATACTTCTTGCCTTAAAGGAAAAGGTGTTGGACTTTCATTTCTATTATCCTCTTGTCTCTCTACAAAAATGTTACAACTAGTTCATTGTAATATTTGGGGGCCTTCCTCGTCTCTTTCTTTATTTGGGTATCAATATTTTATTATTTTTATTGATGACTTTAGTCGCTTAACCTGGATCTTTCCTTTGGTTCAAAAATCTCATGCTCTTCTTAGCTTTCAAACCTTTATAACAATCACCTAAAACCTTTTGCTCCAATTAAAACTTTTGCACTCCTAAACTCATCTATGACACCTTTACTTAATTCCTTACTACTCATGGCATCACATATCGTATATCTTGTCCTTATACTCTTTAATAAAATGGCCTTGCTAAATGCAAAATTTGCCATATCACTGACATAAGCCTTACCCTCTTTTAATTTTGTAGCCTCTTTACCACAATCCTTATTGGTGGAAGCATTTTCCACTACTATTTACCTTATTAACCTTTTAGTTACACTTATTCTCAATCATCAATCTCCTCATGAAATACTTTTTGGCACTAAACCAACTCTCTCTCATCTTTAAGTCTTTGGTTGCACATGCTTTCCTTTTTTAGGCTTCACTTGCACCAACAAACTCACACCTAAATCTACTTCGTGTGATTTTCTGGGATACTGCTCTTAGTACAAAGGTTATCGTTGTTTTGATCCTCACACCTCTAAACTTTATATCTTTCAAAATGTGTGTTTCTTAGCACATGATTTCTATTGTTCCACCATCTCTTCTCCTTCTTCTTTTTCCCCTTCACCTCCCACTATTCTCTCCTTACCATTACCTTTTAACCCAACACCTCCCACTTTTCCACCTTCATTTACTCCTCCTCCATCACTATCCTCTCACCCTATGGTCACTTGCACACAAGTGATCACACCACGTTCCTTACTCCTTTGAGCTTATGTCACTTATTCAACACTTATCATATATCCTGATCCCACATCCTTCGCTCACACCAACAAATTTCCAAACTAGCATCAAGCCATACTTGATGAGTTCACTACTCTCCATCGTAATCATAATTGGACTCTAATTCTTCCTCCACTAAATGCTAATAGTGTTGGTTATAGTGGATCTTTCATACCAAACAAAATCTTGATGGCTCCATTCAGAGTCATAAGGTTCGAATAGTAACCTAAGGATGTCATCAGACATTTGGCATTGATTACACCGATACCTTTAGTCGTATTGTCAAAACTATTACCATTCACATTATTCTCACTCTTGATTTATATCAAAATTGGCAAATTCGTCAACTTGATGTCAACAATGCCTTTCTTCATGGTCATCTCAACAAACAAGTTTTCATAGCTTAACCTCCTGTGTTCACAGATCCTCACTTTCCTCATAATTTCTGTCATCTCTATAAAACTCTATATGACATTAAACAAGCTCTTAGAGCTTGGTTTTCTATGTTAAGTAAGAAATTTCTAGATCTTGGTTTTGTCTCATCAAAATCTATCACTTCATATTCATTCATAACACCTCTAATCATGCAACATTTGTCCTAGTTTGTGTGGATGATATCTTGGTTATAGGTTCTTCACCATCATTCATTACAACACTTATTACTAACCTCAACACCATCTTCACTATTAAAGACTTAGGTCTCCTTCATCACTTCCTTAGCACTGAGGCTCTCCCTATGCCTACTAGTTTTTTACTCACTCAACATATCTACATCAAAGATCTCCTTCTTCGAACTGGTCTCCATAACTCTAACCCTGCATCCTCACCCATCATGGTCATCCCCTTTCTAATTCTACTGAGTATCATAACACTATTGGTGCCTTAAAATATCTTTACATCACTCTTCATGATATCCAGTTTGCTGTCAACAAATTTTCTCAGTTCTTAAATTATCCTACTAATGTCCATTAGACTATAATCAAACGAACTCTTCATTCTCTTATATCTACATCTTCTCATGGCCTTCACTTTACCAAATCATCTTCTCTCAACTTGCGTGCTTATTCTGATGTTGATTGGGCCAGTTTTCCTAATGATCATCCTTTTACATCTACCTATGGTATATTTCTCATATCAAATCTCATTTCTTGGAGTGCTAAGAAACAACCTGTAGGAACATCCCGGGGTGAGCATCACATGCCCACAGTGCGGAATTTAAAATTTTTGAGTCCGGGACATTCCCGAAGCCAGGATCCATGTGAAGTTACAAACAATCAAACCATAACGACCAACGGA
>JANZLF010000009.1:14348330-14359654 GCA_026546835.1 Erythroxylum foetidum
GTTTAATATATTAAAATTTTAGATTCAATTTTTAAAATTAAAAAATTAAAATTAAAATAACAAAAAATTATATTCCTTTAAATTTAAAATTAAATCGATATTATTTTTATAGATCTAATTTCATATTAAGCTTGTTGATGTTGTATTTGAGGAAAAACTGCCGGTGTGATGTGACTGAACATATTCTCAAGCTTATTTTAAGTAACATTATAGTGATCTCTCAAGTTCTTCAATTGTCCCTTTGTGGTACAAATATAATAGAATCTCGAAAAGTTTTAAATCGAACTCATTTATCATTGAGAAGTTGTATTGAGATGACTTCTGATATTTTTAAAGCTCGATGGAAGACATTAGGGAAAATGATGTTGTTAACTTCTTTTGTTCTATTTAAATTCTTATAAAATATTGAAAGAATTATTAAGATATAAACAGTTAATACTCATATTTTTATATTTTTTTAATCCATATCTTCCATGTATGGGAGAAATGGTTTTGATTCCTATCAACATTAATATTTTTTAATTTTAAATATAAAATAATTAATTAAATATAAAATATAATTACATTAATTAAGATAAAATCTAATTAATTAAAATAATTAATCAAGAAAAAATTTAATTAATTAATTAAAATATAACATCATTTGCATTATCAGAAGAATGTAAATTGTATAAAACTATATTACTTGATTTTACTATAGGCTATAACAATAGAATGGTGGATATTATAGTTGCGTCGATAAATTGCATAATATTTTGGATAATTAAACTATATATTTGAGGATATTATATAACTAATGATATATTGATGTAAGAACATATTAGAGTAATTTTTTTAAGAGCTATTGGAAAGGAAAAATTGCAATATACTTTATTCTAAATATTATGCCATTATAAATAGGGTATATAAATTAAAAATAATCAATTAAAACATATTTAAAATTTGATATAAAATGAAAATTTAATAAATCTTTATGTGTCAACATTTTTAACAAACTAGCCATCATCAATAACAATAGTAATTATTTTTTCATCTTAACTAATTATTATAATTATAATAATTATATCTATTCTCATTTTTCACGATTTTCAATCTCATTCTTATATCTATTACCCTGCAAACCAAGCGTACCTTAATAAATAATACCCCCTTCAATAACTAACTAACTAACTTTTATTACCGATAAGTTCATATGTCGCCTTGCTCTCCTACGCTATCTCACTTATTGTCAATTATCAATTATAAGCTGTTTTTGTATGTCATTTATGCTAAAATGTTGTTACGAATATGGTGGTTGTTAAATTAAAGATGATCAAAAGGCTGGAAAAGATGAGAGAATGATACAAAATCTTTCATAACATCCTAATCGATTTGCGAAATTGCAGAGACTCCCAAGTGAATGAATAAGCCGTTCGAAATACCGAATGACGAGGCCCAATTTTGAACAAAACCACCGAATCACAAGAATAATATCATGTGTACTCATGTAACAGTATTTCAAGACTGTTACATGAGTACACATGATATTATTAACAAAAATAATAATAGTATAAAATTTAATATCATAATAATAATATAATAATTATAATATTAATATTAATATTAATTGTAATTATAATTAATATTATCATAATAATATTAATAATATAATCATAACAACAGTAATAATAATATTATTAACAATATTAATAATCAAAATAATACTAAAAATTACATTATTTAACATCTACAAGTCTTATTACACTACAGGGGCATTTATGTCATTAACACTGTTTTCTGTCCTGAAGACGGCAACCAAACACATTTCTGTCCTTAGGACGTGGACAATCATCTCTGTTCTGTCCACTGCAACCAAACATCTCCCTGTCTTCAATTCTTATCCTGTCCTGTCCTGTCCTGTTCCGTCTAGTTCCGTCTTTGCATGCTGCAGACGCTAACCAAACGCAGCGTCTACGTCACGTCAGATAAAGTAACTACGGTGGAAGCACCATATAGCTACGTTCGGGAACCTTCTTAAAGGTGGCCCAGATAAGATCGAAATACAATGGGAACTGTGCCATAGCGAAGAAAGTCACTGGCAAGCAGGTCACTGCATATACCGGGAGTGCTGCTTGCTTTTGTTTTTCATTAAGCACGAAGAAATGCCCTGAACAGAACGAAACAAATATTGCAGCAATTGACACGAACAGGGAAGATAAACCCACCAAAAGCCTTCTAGGCAGCTCTCTCCTAAAATCTTTCACTTCGTACCGAGAAGTAAGGATTGCAAGGAACATAACAACGGATGTTATGGAGAAGCCCAGAGCTACGAGAGACGCGACAGCGAAGACTTTGAATGCTGGCTGACTTTCCAGGTTTGGAGTGCCAACTCCCTCTTTTACGCCTCCTGGAACATTGCTCGATGTGGCAAAGGCCACAGTGGCTATTAGAGCTGCCACTACCGAGCATGATTGAGAGGTGTTAGTAAGCCATTTGCCACCGCTTTCCACAAGTTCATGGTGAGTACTCGAGAATATATCTTCGGGTGTCTTCCTAGCATTATTGAGGAGAACGGAGCTATGTGCTATGGAGTTCTCTACAAACTGCACTTTTAAAAACACACGTTTATCGTAAACTAGGCCCTTCATTGAATTGTACACCACAATTTACAAAATTCAATGCACGAATTTAATTTGGGGGTATTGGCGTACCTCGTACCACTTTAGTTCCCATTGCATCTGTAAAGCAGCGCCAGGAATGAGCCAGGGCTTGTAGTCTCCAAGCATAGCGGCGAGATGTAATGCGGTATTTCCATTGCTATCAACCTGGCGGAATTCGCTGTCCTTGACTGTACTGCTCTCAGTGTCTTTTGCATTTCTTTCAAGCAAAAGTTGATAGACTTGTGGTTGCCTGTGCTCCACAGCCAATAGCACCAAATTTTTCCTATCTGCGTTCATGTCATGAATAGCGACAGGAAACTTGTCAAGGATTTTCTTCACCATCTCCGTAATGCCGTTTTTTGCAGCTAATAAGATAGGGTTCTCAATCTTTGGCATGTCAGGGGCCTTTGGCTTGCGGTTCTGCATTGCCATTAGCACGATATTCTTGTCAACATTTCCCTCAGGAAAATGTTTATTTAAGATTGTCTCCGTCATGTCCTCATTCACCATGACCAATCTAAGCGTTATCTCCTCTGTCTCTGTATTCCATGTTTTTGAATCAGGCGTTCCCTTTTGTTGGTTTGAAAAGTGGTCCTGCTCTAGGTCTTGGTCTTCCTCACTGTTGTCAGTTCCACGAAGTGGACGAGTTCCACTCTCTTCATATTCGTACATTGTAGCTCGTTCAATAAGCTCATTCAATAACTGTGCAGCCCATCTGTGCTTCTCTTTCTTTTCCCTTATCTTGATTATCTCCGACGATCCTTACCATTATTCAAGGCACATATTAGCCCAAGTTAGTGAAGAGAAAAATAGTGGGAAAAAAATTTCAGGACATGATTGATTTCTGGAAATTGGAAACACATACCTAATCCAAGAAAGACTAATATTGCTTTGGATGCAAACTTGACCAACTGGAAGCAGGTATCATAATTGGAAGGCAAAATTTGAACTCGTCCACGAGCTGGTTTATTGTTCATTGAAAATAAGCCAATATAGTGACTAAATAATCACAATATCTACATAAATCCTATTCCACGGGGTTTGGTTTTGTCGTTAGAGGAATAAATTGTTAAATTTATAATTTATAATTTTAAAAATTTTCTCGTACGCAAATACATTATACAAACATCATCACCGGTATAGTATATTAAAGCCCCTGAGCTCTATCATTCCAAATAACTGACCTTGGGGATTTTGCTTGTCTCTACCAGGTTTTATCACTGAGAACACAAAAGCAGCAATTTTGGTGAATGAACAATCTTTTGTCACTCTTCCTTTAATACATATTCACTAATCCTTTCTTTCAATTTGATCCTTACCTATTTTAATCATCGTCCTCACCAACGAAAGAAAGTAAATAAGAGTTTTGCAATGCTCTGGGTAGTGGGAATCATCAGTTTCCTTGGATGCCTGCCCGGAATGGGAATCATCAGTTTCCTTGGATGCCTGCCCGGAATTTTCATGTTCTTCAGATGGTTTCTCCAGGTCATCAACAAAAGTACCTTTAAAAAACCAGATAAGCATATAAAAACTAATTGTCATGATTATTCTTCTCAGGTAAAAAGATTGAACTTAAGAATAGTAACAAGCGTAGACTTACAGTAGTATACTAGGCGGGAGTAACCTGTGATGTGGCTACCACTTCTAAAGGCGTTAGGTTTGCTGGCCAATAGGTACAGCGGGGTTATTCCTCGCTCGTTGTAAGTGTTCACAATTGTGTGGTGGTCTTGCCCCTTCGAGTGTTTGTCGTACAAATGTATGATTTGAAATGCCAAATCTAGATATGTAAAAACAATAGTCTAACTTTATTTTTTCTGATATACATATGAATGCATCGGTAATGATGAAAGAGATGCTCACTTAAGGATTCTCCTGCAATGGCAGCGTGGAGAATTGTGTCACCTCCATTGCCCCTGAAGATTTCGTCGCGTTGATCTTCAGGAAGACTATAATATAGGCAACGGAAAGCCTCTTCTTTACCATGGCGCACGGCCAAGAAGAGTGGCGTGTCAGAGTTATGGTTAGGGGTGGTCAACAAGGACGAATTTGCTTTAGCTATGCATTTGCACATTTTGACACTTCCAAGCGAAGCGGCTATATGGAGAGGTGTGTCACCTTGCTCGTTTTGGGTTGCAAGTGCACTCACTGCACGATCCTTACACTCTCTCAACATTACAGATACAAGTTCCACCACTCTCTCCTCTTGCCCGTCAAAGACTGCAATGTGTAGAACTGTGTCCTTTGACTTGGTGATTTGAACATCGTAACTGTTGGTATTCTCCCTGTATATTTCGACCACTTTACCCCATTCAGCCTTCATGACCCGTTCAAACAAAATTTTCCTGATGTTATCCATTTCAGAGTCAACATGGGGATCCATTGATCACTCCTCCCAAGGTCCAAGAGTTTTGGGTGGAAGAAAAATGGTCCACCAGATAATTGATATATAATGGATTAAAAAAGGAAAAGATGGCCACTTTAGTAAACATGAAGAGAAGGGAATAGTCCAAAGACTTCAGCTTTACATAAAAAAGAGAAAAGCGACGGAGAGTTATTTCTTCCTTTTGTTGGGAACGTATCGATGACTTGCATTGCACTCATACAGAAAAGGAGAAAAGAGACGGAGAGTTATTTTTCCTTTTGTTGGGGAACGTATCGATGACTTGCATTGCACTCAAAACCAAAGGTTATGAAAGTGGTCTGTTCATTTCTTAACTTTACTCACTCCTCCAAAGGTGAAGAATTTAAAGGATACCAATTTGATCGAAATATACTCTTTGGTATATCAATTAAAATATTAACCAATACTTATCTATAAAATATCACATTAAAATGTTTATATTATAAATCAAAAGTATTATGATATTGATATGCTTGATTCAATTAATTCCCAATAAGTGTATAGTATTTAATTGTCACAATGAGCAGCAATAATATAATAATTTAAATTTAAAAATAATGTCAGTGACTAACTTAAATTTATGATAAAATTAATAATTTATAACAATCTTAAAGATTTACTATAAAATATTAATTTAATTTTACAAAAGTACATCTTTAATTTTAACATTTCCATTAAATTACATGTTAGATTTTAATTCTGATGTATGTAAGACAAAAATGACGAATGTAAAAGTTTTTATTTTAATTTTTAAAAATAGAAAATGACAACTGATCCTTGAGATCAAGTTTTACATAAACTATGATATAGTATAAATTTAATTTATTATTAATTATATAGGTTTTACTATATGACGTCGCATGCACATAAGTACGTAGCATAACGAGACTTATATGTTTTAATTAAATTGAATTATTTAATTTAATTTTGGTTTAATTTAAATAATCTAATTTAATCACAATTAAATTAATTTTAACCAATAAAATTATAATTACAAGGAAATTCTCATATTAGTTTTTAACTCTCATCTCTCATCATTATTTTCAGCACAGATGCAACGCCCTAAAAAGTAGATGCTTGCCTTCAACTCCTTAACAACTACTGTTCCTTCCTTGAGCACTTACGGTATGTCTACAATGCGTTTCCCTAAAACTTGCATTGAAACCCTAAGCAGATCTTTCCATAAATCCCTCTTTCAAAAATAGAATTGGCAACTGAGCCTTGAGATCAGGTTTTCCAACTCCCTCTCGGCTAGAAGTCTAACTTTTATATGTAAAATGAAGTTATTTTATTAAAATTAATGTCATTCTGATATTTTTTAACTTAAAAATTGTTCGAGCCGAGTTGAGTTGGACTTGGATCGAGTTGATAAGACTGTACCCAATAATGCTGAGTTGGAGCTTGAATAGACCTGGTCTATTGCATTCCAAAACACTAACCTGTTCCTCTCTGCCACCACAGTGATTTGACAATGACATGCCTGTCTCCGCCTACGCAGTCCTTGACATAACAAGCGATTTTCATGGTTCAGCTGACTGGCTCTCATGTTTCCTTCACAAATACCTCATCAAACCAATCAAAACAATGGCTATTGCGGAGGAGCTTCTTGGACTTTTATGGGTTAGAATTTTTTATATGACCTTCAAATCAAAAAGTCAAATCCAAGTCCGATAATTTTCTCTCAATTCATAACTTTCTTTTGGGACGAAACAATTTAATTGGTTATCAGACAAATTAAGCAATTAGAGTGGTGACAAATTGTCCAATGTTCTAAGCAAAAGCTATAACACATAGTATAGACCTTATCACGTGTCTCGAATCGTTCCTAAAAGTGTTTAAAAAATGAAAGAAATGCAAACTATCTGAATTCGCTCCATATAAACTTTCGATTAAGTTTTTGAGGTAAAAACGAGCTCCAATCTCTCTAGATCTTCACGGAAAACGTTCACGGACTCGTGGTTAACGTCTTTCTACAATTTTACTCAAGACGTAAGTGTTCTTAACGGATTAAAGGATATGTATGCTTATGAATTAATTAAGCAACTGCAGAAGACCTAACTTTTATATAGCTTCCATATCAGACTTTCCTATTATAAGCTTGATATGGGTCTGATCTACATTAATCGAGATTCATTTTCCTTCCTAATTTCAACCAATTGAATTAAATCATTTATTATGCCACTTTATTACCTTTATATGGATCAAATTATATAATTTAACTGATAAGTTATTGAAAAACTGAAAAACACAATTAATAGTTGTCCAATATTAAGGGGAAGGATAAAATTGTCCAACATTCTCCCCCTTGGACAAGCATTAATTGTAGTTTTGACTCAAGTTTAAAAATAGTTTAAAAATTGGTTAAGTCACGTTACTGTATTGGTATCAAATTTTAAGAGTTAAAAAACATTTGACCCAAAGATAATGAAAGTCTAACATTCCTTCCTGCAAGGCTTTCAATATCGAAAAATATCAAACACATGTGTCATGTCCAATACAGGTTTAATATAATCATGAATATTTAATACCTCATTAGCATGAATGGAAAAAAAAGTGTGGGAAACTAGGATGAGATCTATATGATCTAATACTATCATCTTCGTTTGTAGGTCTCGATTTCTCCAATTTTGTGCTAAACTGCAATTACTAAACTGTAGCGGAGAAATCATGTCTTCTCTCACCAAATACTAAACAACAATAGTGAAAACCTTTATGTTCTTCAACTGAATGCTAAACTACATTAAAGAAGCTGTTTATGGGATTAAAAACTTTTGTCCCCTATGTTATGTTAAATTTATGGCTATTCGTACTAAATTGTATGTGTCAAAATGACATAGGCTCAAGGTCAATCTTTATATATGCCCAATGACCTTTAAAATGCTTAAAATTAACACAAATCTTAAGGCTTTCATATGCATTATGACTATACATAAGAACAGTTATTACTGAGGATAAAAAGATGATAATTTATATTAGTAAACAATCATAATGTCATAATACATCAAAATGTATAAACTTTTAAGGAGTAAATACAATGATCCCTAACTATTACTATCTAAGGACTTTAACATACCCATACCCGATACATGTTTAACAAACATTAATGGGCGAAGTCTTTTAGTCAATGGATCAACTAACATCTCCTCAGTCCTGATGTGCTCCACTTCAACGTCCCTTTTGAATCAACTCTTTTATGGTCAAGTCTTTGACCCTTAATGTTTAGACCCTTTGATATTCTTGTTGTTGTTACTGAACAACACTGCAATAAAATTATCATAATATAACCGAATAGGTCTAGCTATCGAATTTACCATAGACAACTCATAAATCAAGTTTTTGAGTCAAATCACCTATATAGCAGTTCCATAATATGCAACAAACTCTGCATGCATGGTCGAGGAAGTTACTAGTGTTTGCTTGATACTTCCACGATATTGAACCATCTACCAACATAAAAGTCTAAGCCAAAATAGATTTGCGATCATCTGGACACATAGCAAAATTGGAGTATATATACCCTGTGAGGTTTAAATCGTTGACTTTCTTATATGTCAACGTATAATCTTTGGTACCCTTTACGTATCTCAACACTCGTTTAACTGCATTCTAATGGTCCGCACCTAGGTTAGTCAGATATCGGCCTACTAGTCCGGCGACAAATGCAATGTCTAGTCTAGTGTACACTTGAGTATACATAAGGCTACCAACTACACTAGAGTACGGGACATTCCTCATAACCTCTCTCTTAACTTCATTCTTTGGACACTGTACCAAAGATAATTTCTCACCATGAGAGATAGGTCCTACAACAGGTTTACAACCATCCATATTAAACCTTTATAGCACTCACACAATGTATGCTCTTAATGAGAGGCTCAATAAGTGTTGAGATCTGTCTTGGTGAATCTGCATACCGAGGATAAAAAAATGCTTCACTTAAATCCTTCATATCAAAGTATTTGGCCAAAAGTTGCTTTACCTCATATGAAATGGTCAAATCATTTTAAGCGAGCAAGATATCATCCATATGCAGTAATAGGAAGATAACTTTGCTCCCCATGACCTTATAGTATAAACATCTTTCAGCTTTGTTTTCCACAAAGCTGAATGAGGTCAAAACCTCATCAAACTTTAGGTATCATTGTTTGAAAGCTTGTTTCAAACTGTATATTGATTCAATCAACTTACAAACTTTGTTAGTTGTATCTTGATCTTGAAAACCTTTAGGTTGCTCTATATAGACCTCCTCTTAAAGGTCACTATTTAAGAAAGTGATTTTAACGTCCATTTGATGTAGCTCCATGTCATAATCAGCTACTATTTCTATAATCACTTTAAATGCATTCTTCGATGATACAAGAGAGAAGGTAACATTGAAATTAACTCCTTCTCCCTGAGAGAATCCCTTAGCAACCAAATGCCGCCTTAAACCACTAAATTTGACCCTGTATGATATTTTTGGCCTTAAATAGCCACTTACAACTAGTAGACCTGCAATGTTGAGGTAAATCAACAAGCTCCCATACTTTATTATATCTCATAGTGTAACATCCCGTTCCAATACTAAGGGTTAGAATCCTAAAATTTGGTACATGTGAGATCAAAAAGAGATTTAGAAAATGCATTTCATGCTCACGCATAATAACAACATACACACAGATGTGAAATTGAATTTTTGCATACATTACAATGGCTGTATATGCACTCATTTGACATTTTTCGGGTATAATTGATATTTAATGTGATTATATTGGGAATTATGAATTATATATGTTATCAATTGAGTTGGAGTGGATAAGTAGTGAATTATAATTTTTGACAAAGTTCGGAAATTTTCTGGATTTAGGGATATCTTTGGACTAGGAAAAATATCAAGTGGCAAAATAATTGATGAATAGTAGTATAAATAAGGGTCAAAAGGCAAAGGAAATTTTTATAAATGATGTAGGAATTTATTAACAAGTGTCATTGAAAATTGGAAGACAATTGGAGTAGAAATTGAAATTGATTGGACTAGTTAAATAAGAGAATTAGTTTAAATCCATAGGAATTTGGACATGTGGCAAGTGACAAGTGTCACTTCCCAAACCATGTATTAAGTCATTACCTTTTAATTTTAATGACCATCCTTGTTGCCTCCCACAATGCTATCATGTATTTTAAAGACAATTAAAAGGTCTTGTATTTTTGCTTACTTCTTCTTCATTTTCATGGCTCTCTCCTTCTCCATCTCCTTCTCTATGACTTTTGTTGTCAATCTCCATTCAAATTGAACCTAGCTCCCTCTCATCTTTCACTTGCCACTTCCTCCATAATGTCTTCTTCTTTTCCATAAGAAAAACCTAACCTACTGATTGAGCCCAAGTTTATTATATAAATTGGCTACATTTTTTACTATTCTTAATATACTTTTTGACTCTTAATTTGTGATTTTGTGCTTTAATTAGTCCCTTACAGTGAGCTTACACTTTATTATATTTGATAGTAAAATTGTCACAAATTGACATTAATTCCATTATAATTTTTTCAAGGACAATTAATACTGCAAATTGTTGTTTCATATTGTAGGGGAAAAGAAGAGTCAAAAGCATCCGAAGAGCCAACACGTCGCGGCGCATGAAGAAATTCGCACACCGCGACTTGCTACAAGCAACACGCCGTGGCGAGGGATCCAAGAGGAGCACGCCGCGACGCCAAGCAAGTAACACGCCGCAGTGAGCAATCCAAGAAGGCACGCCGCGACGTCAAGGAAGCATCTCGCTGTGGCGAGCAGACAGATACCCGAACTCCAAATAGAAATTTCTCTCACTGTACCGACCCGGTTGTGACCCATCCTTTAAATCTTGCCGAATTAGGTTAGAACGAGGATCTTTTTGGGAGGTCGAACACTAAAAAAAAGAAGAGACAGAAAAGCAAAGAGACAATAAAAGAATTCACGACCTCACCACCCAGGGTTCCCTAGGTAAAATCTTTGTATAGGTTTTTGTTTTCATTTCACCGCCGACTCCATCATAGGTAGCTTGGATTCGTCACGAGTTGTGAAGTTTCTAGTTACAATGCGTGGTTAGGCATTCATTTTCTCCTGAAGAT
Organism: Erythroxylum foetidum; assembly: GCA_026546835.1. Lineage (NCBI taxonomy): Eukaryota > Viridiplantae > Streptophyta > Magnoliopsida > Malpighiales > Erythroxylaceae > Erythroxylum > Erythroxylum foetidum. Next base: position 14,359,461 of record JANZLF010000009.1, read on the forward strand.
GTAGTGATTGTTGGAGTTCACCGAGCTTCAAAGGGGAGTAGCTTAATCCGTAGTTTAGCTATGATTTATGAATGCCTAAGTCTAGTATTTGTAACTTGTAGTGAAGCTACTCGATTGTAGCTTAATTAAATGTTGGACATTTAATGTGTTGTTTGGATTAGTAGTTTACATTGTCACGTTTAACTACTTTGTTA
>JANZLF010000009.1:14359754-14376691 GCA_026546835.1 Erythroxylum foetidum
TTTCTCCTCTTTTGGGAAAAAGGAAAACACGAGAGAGTGAAAAAGCAAGGATTAGTTGGCAACAAATGCTACTTCCTCATCCTTTCAGCCACTCCTACCAATTTTCATCGAGGAAAAATATGAGTTTTAGAGTATTAAAATGAAAACTCTTTTTATGTCTCAAGATCTTTGGGATCTCGTGGAGTATGGTTTTGTTGATTTGGTAGATCCTGAGGAAAAGGAGAAAGAAAGGCTAAAAGAAATCAAGAAGAGGGATGTTAAAGCTTTGATCTTTATCCAACAAGCAGTCCATGAATTAACTTTTTTCAAGAATCGCAGCAGCAAGCACATCCTTGGAGGCTTGGCAAATATTGAAAAAGGAGTTTCAAAGTTCTTCAACGGTAATGACGGTAAAGTTACAGACCTATTTTCGTGAATTTGAAACCTTATCTATGAAAACTGGTGAATCGGTTCAAGCTTATTTATCTAGAGTTTCTTATCTTGTTAATCAAATGAAGTCATATCGTGATGATTTGTCTGAAGAAACTATTGTTGCAAAAGTGTTAAGGAGTCTCACTCCAAAATTTGAACATGTTGTCGCCGCTATTGAAGAAGCTCATGATTTGTCTGTTTATTCGTTTGATGAACTAATGGGTTCTTTGGAAGCTCACGAGGAAAGGCTTCTCAGGTCACATGAAAAAAATGAAGAAAAGGCTTTTCAGGTGAAGGGGAGTTTGGCCAAGATGAAAAAAATAGAAAATCTCTCTGGTCGTAGTCGAGGAAAAGGTGACTTTTGTGCAAGAGGCTACGGTAAAGGTCGTGGTAGAGGAAACTCTCATGGGGAGAGGCAGAATAAGAATTTTGAATGTTATTATTGCAAAAAACCAGGTCATATAGAAGCTTTCTGTTGGAAAAAACAAAAGGATGAAAAGAACCAAGCAATTTTTGCAAAAGAAGCAGAAGAAGATGATATGTTATTTATGGCTTTATTTTGTCAGAATGAGAAAACTAACGACGTTTGGTTTTTGGATAGTGGTTGTTCCAATCACATGACAGGAACAAAGTCATTGTTTAAGGAGTTTGATGAGTCCAAAAAATCAGAGGTGATGCTAGGAGACAACAAAAAGATTCAAGTCAAGGGCAAAGGTATGGTTAGCATTAAAACAAGCCAAGGTAATGCTAAACTTTTAAAAGATGTGATGCTTGTTCCAAGTTTATCTCATAATTTGCTTAGTATTGGACAATTAATGATTGGTGGATACTCAATTTTGTTTGATGATGGGTTTTGTAGTATTAAGGATAAAAAAATATGCTCAAATCGTTGCCAAGGTTCCAATGTCTAAAAGCAAAATGTTTCCGTTGAAAATTTCAATGGTTGATAAGTATGCTATGGTTGCTAGAGGAGACAATGAAACTAGATTGTGGCATTTACATTATGTGCATTTAAATATCAATGGTCTGAAATTGTTGCAACAAAAAGAAATGGTTTTTGGATTATCGAAACTTGAAAATCTTTGTTTTTGTGAAAGTTGCGTTTATGGAAAGCAGAGTAAAAAAAATTTCCTGTAGGGACAGCTTGGAGAGCTTCTAAATGTCTTGAACTAGAACATGTAGATTTATGTGGGCGGATGAGTACTGAATCTCTTGGTGGTAGTTGATATTTTTTTTGTTTACAGATGATTACAGTTGTATGAGTTGGGTATACTTCTTGGAAAATAAGTCGGAAGCTTTTGACAGATTCAAAAAATTCAAAGCACTTGTGGAGAGGCAAAGTGGTCTTCTAATAAAAACACTACAGACTGATAGAGGAGGTGAATTTGTTTCTGCTAATTTCAATGTTTTTTGTGAGGAAAATGAAATTTGCAGGGAGCTTACAGCACCTTATACATCGGAACAAAATGGTGTAGCTGAAAGAAAAAATCGAACGGTAGTAGAGTTGGCTAGAAGCATGATGAAAATGAAAGGTCTTCCTACTTATTTTTGGGCTGAAGCTGTCGCAACTGCAATATACCTTCTCAATTTATCTCCTACAAAAGCAGTTCGTAATCAAACACCATTTGAGGCTTGGACAGGTAGAAAACCATCGATAAGACATTTAAGAGTTTTCGGTTGTATAACTTATTCTTTGGTTAAAACTCATACTCATAAGTTTGATGAAAAATCTAAGAAATATGTCTTCGTTGGTTACTGCTCTCAATCTAAAGCTTATAATTTGTATAATCCTATTAGTGGCAAGATTACCATCAATAGGTATGTAGTGTTTAATGAAGATACAATCAACACGTCGCATTGAGCAAGCCAGATCGTACGTCGCGACGTCAACAATTCAACATGTCGCGGCGAGCAAACCAGAGCACACGTCGCGACGAGAATTAATTCGCACGTCGCGACGTGCAGAAGGGTATTCGGACTTTAAATGGAAAAATCACTCACTGTACTGACCCGGCCCGTGAACCATCCTTTAAATATTGCTGAAAATAAAGAGAATGAGCAGCAACATCAACAAGTTTTGGAAAAGAATATTGCACCACCATGATTGAGCCCAAGTTTAATATATAATTGGCTACACTTTTATGGTTGTTAATGCACTTTTTGACTCTTAATTCATGATTTTTGTGTTTAAATTAGTCTCCTACGGTGAGCTTATATTTTATGCAATTTGATAGTAAAATTGTACAAATTGACATTAATTGCATTATAATTTTTCTAAGAACAATTGATACTGCAAATTTTTATTTTATATTGTAGGAGAAAAGGAGTCAAAAAGGATCAGAAGAGTCAACACGGCATAAAGTCCTTAAGGCACGTCGCAGCATGAACTAATCACCTCGCCGTGGTGAAATGTAATTCCCATGCTGCGGCGCATCAACACACGATCGTATGTCGCAACGTCAACAATTCAACACGTCACGGCGAGCAAGCCAGAGCATACGTCGCGACGTGCAGATGGGTGTTCAGACTTTAAATGGAAAGATCACTCACTTTACCGACCCGTCCCACGACCCATCCTTTAAATCTTGCCGAATTAGGTTAGAACATTCATCTTTGGAGGGATCGACATTCATTCCGAGAGAAAAAGGAGACCGACAAGCGAAGAGAGAAGAAGGGGAAGTAACATCATCCACCACCCAGGGTTCCCTTCGAGGTTCCCTGGGGACAACTTCTGCATTAGTTTTTATCTTCTATTTTTACCGTCACCATCCATCATAGATATCTTGGAGTCGTTGCGAGTTCTGAGGCTTTCGGTTTCTATGCGTGGCTTGCAATTTCTTTCCTGCTGAAGATGCAGTGATGGCTGGAGTTCATCGAGGTTCCAAGGGGAGTAGCTTAATCTGTAGTTTAGCTATGATTTATAAATGCCTAGGTCTAGGGTTTGTAATTTGTAATGAAGCTACTTGATTATAGTTAAATGTTGGACATTTAATGTGTTGTTTGGATTGGTAGTTTGCATTGTCACATTTAACGAATTTTTTATGAATAGCCGAGTTGGGGTTTATTGCTTTGTAGTTAGATTTGTTTAATTAGAGTTTAATTAAGCGTTGAACAATGTAAGGTGTTGTGGATTTGTTTATGTAGAATTCTATGCTTAAATATATGAAGTCTCATATATGTCAACTTGTGATCTTGTTGATTCTCTTTTATCTGCCTAGTTGTGTTTGATATTGAGTTGATGCTAGATTTCATTTGACCCATTGCATTGGCAAATCCACCGCACACACTAAGATGCTTTTAACAAGGTTTTAAGCAATGGAGTTCATTGATTAAAGCCTTGGACTTAAAGAATCCTTTAAGGTTCTGAGGCTCAAGAGCACTCAATGGGATCTTGAGAAATGGAGTTCATTGATCAAGATCCTGGACTTAAAGAAAGTCCTTTAAGGTTTATCATTTCAAACTTAGTGATTTTTAAAGAAGTTGTGAGACACATTCCTCAATGGTTCGAGAGGTATGTAAGTTTTTACGTACAAATATTTAAATGATTGAATTATAAGATTTAAGTTATCAAATGACATTATACTCTTTGATATGATAATTTCTTTTTATGTAGGCCTTAGAAAATCCAATAAAGAACAAGTTCATAGGTGATCTTGCAAGGGGACCTTTATGAACTGTTAAATCACATCCGGTGTATTTCATTAATGAATACAAATATCGTACAAAATATTATAGTCATAGCATGGCAACAATAAATAACGGAGTTTGCATACAGGGAGAATTGATGGATTACTATGATAAAATTATTGAGATACTTAAAATTGAGTACCCTGCATTGCCAATAAAGCGAAGTTTGATATTCAAGTTTTACTTGTTTGACTCGACTCTAGATGTTGGAACAAAAGTGCATAGCCGATACAATCTAATTGAAATTAACAATCGAAGAAGATTGAGACAATTTGAACCCTTTGTATTGGCAATGCAAGCAAAACAGGTGTGTTATATCCCTTTTCTGAGTTTACGACGAGATAAGTCAGATTGGTTGACCTTTTCAAAGTTAAACCTAGAGGTGTTTTTGAATCTTATAGAAAAGGGGAGCAGAGAATTAAAAGTGAAGCAATCCAGGAAGATGTTTATGAAATAAATGCATGTGTCACATATGACAATAATAAACCTTTGAACGATCCATCTAACAAATATATTGAAATTTCATCTGGAAAAAATGACAAGGCCTAGAGATCTGAAGAGGAGTTGGAGTTTGTTTCTTATTCTTCAGAAAAAAAAGATGATTGTAATTTACAATTGAGTATGATAGCGATTAATTTGTGTTTGTAATTGCATATTTTATTCAAGAAAATGAAATATTTCCTTTTTACTATATTATGTAAAATATTTAATTAAAATTCTTAATCAAGGAATGTTGACATGGTGACTGGTTCCAAATGGTAATAATTCATTTTTTTGGAAGAAATGTGGCAAAATTGTCCCTACCTAACGATTAAACAATGCAAAAAAATGCCCACTTCATACAATAATGATCGTTTGCCTTCCACAGCCAATCTTTTGGTTTAAGGTGTTTAGTGTAGTATGAACACCGTCACCTTCCTTATCATGTACATCTCATTTCCTTTTATGAAACTATTATATATATTCACATTTTATGGTATATACAACATGTTGTTTTAAGCTTCCTAGAATCTCAAAGATGACAAGGGTGCCCATGGAGGCGGGAGCAATGTCAGAACGATCCATAAAGGATTAGTAAATTAGTTGTTTTGGGAAATTTGTCAATTCCATATACCTCATATGGACATTCATGTATGCATTTCACTCCAAATTTGGTTCGTTTAACGGTTTTGTAATTTGACAATATCTAAGTTATATACTGATTGTATTTTATGAAAACCGTTTCGTACTAGCAGTTCATCTAGAGAGTTTGTCTTCCATACTAAATTTGGCGACTCATTCACTGTATCCTCTACAAGTTTAGCTATAGCAGAAACGCTGTTGCAAGAAGGTGTTAAAAACCTACGCCTGAGGGAAGAACTATCAATGTTGCAATTGGTGTGTTCGAACATGTCAAGAGCCTTCTCAGGAATCTAGACATCAGGGACTCATTTAGCTTTATCGACTCTCATATCACTTAGAATCGAAGAGAATAATTATATCATTTTCATTTATCGATGCAATTCTATTAAGTGTGGGTTGTTATTGTTCTTATTCTATGATTGTAATAATTGTTAACCTTTTAATTCAAAGTTTGTACTTGAATATGATATTCAACAAATCGCTTTACTTCCCTTTAAATTCAATATTATGTAAAATATTGAATTGAAATTCTTATATTTCTAGAAAATTCTATAAAAAATGAATTTTAGGTACAATTATGCTACTAAAGAGACAACATGATGTAATGCAGCCTAAGTTTAGAGGCATGTTTGGAGGTTCATACTGTGAAGGTCAACAATCACAGTCTACACCTGCAACTGAATCACCTCCTCCCCCTCCAGGGCCTACAGTTGTAGATAACACATCACCTGCTGCTCCTCATGCTACACCAGTCACCACTCCTACATCATCCACTACCCTTATATTAGATGGAGGAGACGACCGCTAGCCTGGAGCTGAAGGAACTGATGGAAGAACTTATATAACAATTGTCAATAATCTTTAAGTTAAATCACATGAAACACTATATGTTTATAATTTAGTTATAAGTTTAATTTTTTACAAATAGTATAAAACTATTTGTTTTTATATTAGGCTGATTCTGTTTGGACCGTGTTCTATAAATATGATATCTAAATTTAAGGAGAGGATTAGTCCTTAGAGTTATGTATGGAAAAATATCTCCAGGTCACAAAGGCATTTTACTTTCAAGATTTTGAGGTACAATTAAAAACTTTTATTCCTTTTTAATTGATTTGTATATGTTAATAAGATAAATATTATTACATTATAAGTTATTGATTGTTTTCATACTTATTTGAGAAAGCATTTTTCTAGGATTCTAATTTCGACACGGTCATACATAAGGTATGAGAGAGGCAAGCTCATACGCGTTATCACGACTTTATTGGGGTGATACATAATGCTGGTGTACGGCCGCCTTATATATCTAGTCAAATATGGAGTTATTGGCAGGAGTATTAGACATCATCAAAGGCAATGTCAAGGTCAGAGTGTAACTCGATCAATAGACATAGAGGACCAGGGGGAGAGAGTCTTCTCATACATACAGGAGGATTAATTACGCACCATGAGCATACAAAGAGATTTGTAAGTATCTAAACTTTACACTTATATTCTAATTGTTATACTTTGTCGTATTTCAATTTAAATTGATGTATGAATGTTGGAATGAAAATATTTGTATTATGGGTAATTATTATGGTATAAATGTCTAGTGCCATATATGGTTGTGTTGAGTTATTTTATTTGTTTAACAGGGGGCAACTATCATAAAAATAGAGGAAGCTCTGTCAAAATTTTTATAAAATCTAGTTCACATCTAACATTTTAGGTTAAATATGCATGAAAAGTCTATGGGCATGAGGCCTACACTAGCTCAACTGTTTTTGCACACTCACATGAAGAAGCATGATAGTGTGACATTCGTCAACACCTAATATAGAGAACTGAATGTACGTGAAATTTATTCTTTAATATTATTTCTTAATAATTATCACTTACTAATATAAACGTTGCCTCCTAATAGGACCAAATATGAGAAAGTATTCAGCGACAGTCTCAGGACGAAGAAGCTGTTGATCAGAGTCAAACGTATCTTGACGCAGTGGGTGGTAGGGATCGTTGTGGAAGGATCTTCGGGCTAGGTTCATTTGCAAACACATGTTATTCATAATCCTCCATGTCTAGTACAGCAACATCTAGTAGACAGTCACAAACTAATGAAGTCAATCAACTTCGAACCAGAGTGGACACATTGATGGACTACATAGCTTAGCTAAGGCATGAGGTGGATGAGTTGAAAGCAAGGGGTAGTACCTCAGAGCACCCGCAGTCATTAGGACACTAGGATTGTTGTAGTTATTTGCTTTGAATTACAAAGATTTATTATGTACACTATAATGCTTTTGTTATCAAGGAAGATAATTTTAACTTTATATCATCAATCAACTTTTTGTTTAAACAAATTGAATATATAAACAAATCAAAATATTATGCACAGATAATTCATAACTGTTGAAATTATGCATTAATCATAAGATCAAGAAATAAAATTAAATGTCAGGAAATTTTTAAAAAACTTTAGTTTTCTTTACCAAAGGAAAATAAAAGTAATTCGGTAAAATATATTATATTTACTGTCGGAAAAATAAACCATCGGTAAAATGTTAGATACTTACCGACAATTAATTTTCATTTCGTCGGTAATATTACAAATCGTCAGGTTTTTTTGAACTACGGTTCACCGACGGACAATTACAGTCGTTAGAAATTATTGCGACGGAATGTTTTATTTTGTCGGTAAATTTACCAATGGTTCACATACCATCTTTCTATTGGTATATTTATCGACGGTTACATAAAGTGTCTGTCGTTAAATTTACCTACGACCGTTTACTGACGAAAATGTCCATCGGTTGATATGTAACCATTTTCCGTCGAAAATGTCCGTCGCTAATTGATGATTTTCTTGTAGTGGTACCCTCTTTACACTACTTGTGAAATTCTCTCCATCTGTTCGTATGGACATTATTAGAGGTTGAAAATTTGTGTGACTATAATAATTAAGATAAACTTATTTAATCGTAGAAAGGGAAATAAACTTCATAACAAAGTACAAATTTTGATTTATATTTTATTTCATTAGTTCATTAATTTAATTATAAATTAAAGTGATTTTAACATTAAAAAAATTATGAAAACTTTATTTTTTTAAGCTCTACGTACGAAATCAAATTCGACCCGGATTTTCCAACAAAAATAACATTAAACATGACAATAATTAAGCAACTCCCTCGGGCGCCAAAGACAAGGCAGATATTTGCAAAGGCCAATCTACTGGATTGAGGTCGTCAATGCATGAATTAAGAAACCAATGTGACACAGTAGCAATATTAATCAGTAGAGAAGTAGTTGTAAATTAAGGTTATGCTGATAAAAGCAGTGAGAATATGCAAAGAGCCAAGCGAGGCCTAGTATACTCAAAGAAATATCCGACAGCATGGAGAAAATAAGACGATTCGGCCACAGCAACGGGTAGAAGGAATCGTAGAACTAGGACGCAAAAAGGTATAGAATGTTGGAGATAAGGTGATCTTGATGGACGACCACCAGCCCCCATGTTTCGCTTCCGGTGAAATGAATGTTGGAGACAAGGGATCTTCTTGAAGGACCACCAGCCTCCATGTTTCACTTCCGTTATAGTAATTCTCAGTGAATTAAAGCAGGGAATGTTCGTAGCTTGGCATAAGGGGAAAACGAAAAGTTAGAGAGGAATAAAGGTTTTTGCTTAATTATATATTTTAGAAAAGGTTTTTGCTTGAAGATTTGCATAAAATATACATAAAAGCCAAACAAATAAAAATGAAAATTGCAAATATACACTAAACAGTTTCACATTTATAACGATCATTAACTAAAGACTTTAAAGTCAAACATTCTCTTAATTAATTTATTTTCTAAAAGGACATAATATTTAAAGATTTGCTGTACAGATACATCCATCTAACTCCCCTTCTCTCTTGACTTAGGAATTTGAATCTTTTGTCCATTTTTTTAATGTCTTATTCTATCTTATGAATCTCAATTATTTATTTATATAAGCCCCGCGTGAATCTTGCATAAATAAATGATTGAGATTTATGAGATAGAATAAGAAATCATATAATTTTACAGAAAATCCTGTCCCCTGACTTAGGCTCTTCTTATCCCCCCGGGGTCGCTTCCTATCTCGCTGCACATAGTGATTCCACCAAGTATAATGCCCATTAAACCCGCATACAAAGCAGATTCAAGTTCAAGACAAGACCAATCATAGTCATTTATTACGAAATATGCTCCATAAACAACGCATGCACAAAATAATATTGACATCAACAATCCGATGATGGTGAAGGAAATTTTACCCAAAGGAAAGTAGACCTGCCATGTTTTCGAAAAAATAAAAAGCCAGATGAGTTCACAGGCATACATAACAGAAACATCCCTTAAGAGTCATACTGACTAAATGTTATTGTTTAATCAGGTGGAAGTCTGTCTCTTTTGTTATGATTTTGTAAAGATATTTTATATTAGTTTCATAATTTTATCTTGCTGATTTATTTTGCTCATAAAGTGAAATATAGTTACTGTACAAGTAAGAAAGAAAGAGTCATTTGCTGAATTATTATAACCACAACCATCTCTAAAACTAAATTACCCTCTTTAGTTTATCATTTCACATCTTAGAAATTCCAATTGAAAATTAAGATGTATACCTGAACAAGGGCAAAAAACAAAAGAGTGATTAGGACAGCTATCAAGAAAGGAAGATGGGGCTGAAAATTGTAGCCCTTAAACTTGATCCAGAGCGCGCAGAGACTAACAACTCCAATTACCACCGCGGACAGTATCACAGATTCAAAAAGGATTTTTCCTGCTATCAAAAATAATAGAATAACAATGAGCATAGCCAAAGTTTAGAAAGGGCTCTTGAAATTCCCCGTAAGTTTCTGTTCATGCAACCCAATTGTGTCCATACATGGCATGGATACGTAAATGTTGTTTAGTTTTCTCTTTGTCCGATTAAAAAGTCTTATTAGGTTATTGTCGATCTAATTCTGGGAATGAAAATTGGAAGTTCAATGTAAGATGGTACTTACAAAAGCTGAAAGAGCAAGTCAGTCCAACGGCAAATGCAAGAGCAAGATTAAACACAGCAGCTAGTACATATTTCACTCCGGCGCCAAAGAAAGTGCCACATACGCTCAACGGCCAGATCACTGGATTGAGGTTACCAATACATGAATTAAGAAACCAACATAATAAGTACTGTCTAAATATGGTAGCTGAGAGGAAGATTAATTCAGTTACAAAACAACTAGGTACATATCAAAGGCTACCGATAAAAGCTATGAGAATGCTGAGTATGTAGAGAGCCAAGCCAGGCTTAGTATGCGCAAAGAAGTGCCCGACGGGATGGATAAAGATGACAGTGGCAGCCACGGCAACTGTCAAAAGCAACCGTAGGAATACGACGGAAAGAGAAGTAGAAATGTTGGATACAAGTGATCTTCTTGATAGACCACCAGGCTCCATTTTTAGCTTCCGGTAAAGTAATTCGATGCATTAAGGCAGGAAATGTTCATAGCTTTGCTTATAGGGAAAACCAAAAGTCGAGAGGAATAAAGGGTATGCTTTATGCACGTACGAGTTGCTTAGTTATACGCTTGAAAAAAGGTTTCCGCTTGAAGAAACGCTTATCCGCTTTCAGCATGCATGGTTCATTCATAAGCTTGGGAATCTTCGTGAACAGAAGTTTAATCAAATTGGAGAGGTTGGGATGAAGCATCACAGAAGAAGTACCATTATTTACTAATTAATAATTTTGTAGGCGAATCCTTCTAGATCGCCAGACTTGAGAGAGCTAAACTAATTTTAAGAGAGCTATTTAATTAATTACTTTCAAGTCTAAACCAGAAAAATGAAAGAAATTGATTACTATTCCCACAAGTATGGATTGTTATTTTCAATTAAGTAAACTCACGATTCTTTTAATTAGGTTTATAAATAGTCTTTTCAATAAATTTCTAATTTTGTCCTCAAATTATTAAAAGTCTAATAATTGATCATCGGAACGTATAATGGATGATCTCATTTTATATAAACATATAATGGACAATCTTATTTTATATGATACTGAAATATAATGGAAAAACCTGGGAGTTTTATCCTTCAGTTTCTTACCAAGGGCATGAGCTTCTCAAACGCACTCGCAAAGGTAACCTTATTATGTTTTACATCTGCTTCAGTTGCCGAGTAATATTCGACAAGAGTTTACTGATAAGACTTGGGTTTGCAGGTGATCTACACTGAAAAACTGTTTCTGTTTATATTAACAGGAAAGGAGAGGCGGGGCTTCCTGGTCACAATATTCAGCAAGCAAACCTTCACGCCCTCTACATTCTTTATCTAACTACGATGCAAACAATGTAATCTTTCTTGTAGGTAATGCCAGAAAATTTTCCGTTTGGTGACAACAATTAATTCCATTTTATTGGTTATAAATAACTTATCGATTAAGTTACATGATTTGACCAGGATAAAGATAATAAAATGAATCAATAAATTATCTAGATTAGTGAGCTGAAGTCTAGGAAAAAAATGGACCATAATCAATATAGATCGAACCTATATTCGACTTGTGATGGGAAAGTCTCATATTGTTGGACCCCGAACCTTGAGTGACAGTTTGACTAAGTAATATGAATGATTAAGTGGATGAGTTGATTGAAATTCAGTTGAAAATCATGATTAAAAAGCAAAAGTGTGAAAATTTGAAGGATTTAGAAAGTTGGACTTTTTGGAGAGAAAATGTTTGACTTTGAGAGTTGACGGGATCCAACACATATTGAAGTTATATATATAAGGTTAAGGTGTAGTTGCTCATTTCATTCGTGAACGTAAAATTACTTTGAGCCATTCAGAGGTTCACATTTTGAGAAAATTGCAAAAAGACGTTAATGACATTCTGGTTATTGACTTTTGTGAAAGTCATCGAGAAAACATATTTGTTTCGGCATCCAAAAGCTCCTTGAAAGTTATAGAACCGAAATTAGGTATTTTTCATATTTTCGTCATTCATTCTTTTTTACGTTCGATTCTAGATACGTAACTGAGGTTCTGTTACGCACTACATGTGGTATCAGATCAGTTACATGATTGGATGAGCGAAAAAACATTTTTTGGTGGATTCATTTTTTTCTATTGTATGGTTGCTTGAATATGTATTGAGTGTATTTAACACTAAAAATGGAGGTTTAAATGACCTTTAGAGGTTGAAAAACCTGACCCAAAACTCACCAAAAATTTCCTATTTCATATAAGGAGAGAGAAAATGTCAAGCTACAGTACTGTCACAAAGCCGATGCTCACACGCTTGACGAATTACAGACATGTGGACGGCTGGGGTGAGGTCGCATGTCAGGCGGTTGACACTTGATGCGAATCTGGCATATGTGTGCGGTATGTAACGTTCCATTACTTGTGGGAAGGTTAGAAAAGTAAATGTGAGTGATTAATGAGAGCTTAGAAATGTAATTGCATGCTCATGCATAATGTGTCATACACATACATGAGGATAGTGAAAATTTTGCACATGAACATAATTGTACATGCATTCATTGACATTTTCAGGTAAAATTGATTATAAATGTGGGTTCTATTGAAAATTGTGGTTGCTTATGTTGAAAAAAATTAATTTGGAGAGTGTAATTGCTGAAGTGGAATTTTTGGAGAATTTTGAGAATTTTAGTGAATTTAGGAATAGATTTTTGAAAAATTATGGAAAATAGGAAAAATAAATCAAAAGAAGATTTGAAGATAGTTGAATTGTAAAGATGAAAGTTAAGGGAGTTAGTTTCAAAAGAAACTAAGTAGAGCTTAATGTGAGGGAAGTGACAAATATCTTTTAGGTTGTGTACTTTTGCTAGAAATAGGCTACTATTCTCTAAGAGTGGATAGGATAAGTAATATGTCTAAATTCTTTCTTCATCGTCATCTTCTTCAAGTTTTCTTTCCATTCATAGTGTTTTCCATCAAACACCTCCGAAGAGATTTCTATGCTTTTCCTTTCCTACACTAAACCCACTTTGCCATTTGTGTCTTTTACTCTAAGAAAAACTAGAAGTTGTTCATTATACTCAGCGAAGTATGGAAATTGTGTGGAGTTTAGGACTTGAAGATTTTGGAGTTTTTAGTAGGTAAGTAGTGAATAAATTCTTTAAAGTTGGGGATTTATGAAATAAATTTGATACATTACTATCATCTGCATGAAAAATGACATTTACGTGGTTGTTCATAAATATTGTATTGTTGGGGATGAAAAATTTGATTATAGTGTTAATTTAGTGTTTTGAAAGATCATTGGCAATTAGGTGTTGTAAAATATTAAGAGTTTGAAAATCTGAGAAATGTTCACTGAATATGCTTAAATCTTTTAGCCACAACTTTTTTTTTTCTAGTTGTCTAAATGATATGTTTCTTAATTTGGATTAACCTAGAGATATATGGCTACATTTCATATGAAGACATCGAATTTCGATTCTATCTCTAAGAATCTCAAAAAAATTCTTGAAGTTGAGAACTGATGCAGTACATTGGTAGATTAATGTAAATTTTGTCTTCAAAATTTAGGGGAAAATATGGAATTGATTTAGATAGATTTTAGCAAAGTTGTCTTCTTGAGAATTTTAGAGCTTTCTTTTATCTTTCTAACGGTATATAGTATGAAAATTTTGGACATCTGAGTCAAAAGTTATGATCTTTATAAGAGGAGATACAAAAGAAAGAAGGAAGAAAACATTGTCTTAGTTACTGTTCATCTAAGACGATGTTACCGTTCATCTAAGACGATGCAAAAAGAAATAAAGAAGAAAACATTGTCTTAGTTACTATTCATCTAAGATGATGTTACTGTTCATCTAAGACGATGCAAAAGAAAGAAGGAAGAAAACATCATCTTATTTACTGTTCATCTAAGAAGATGTTATTGTTCATCTAAGACGATGCAAAAGAAAGAAGGAAGAAAACATTGTTTTAGTTACTGTTCATCTAAAATGATGTTACTGTTCATCTAAGACAATGCAAAAGAAAGAAGGAAGAAAACATTGTCTTAGTTGCTGTTCATCTAAGACGATGTTACTATTCATCTAAGATGATGTTACTGTTCATGTAAGACGAAGCAAAGTAAGACAATTGAGGTCATAAACATAGTTGCTTCTTTTGGTCATAACTTCCTATCTAGACATCCAAATGATCTAGTTCTTGAAACATTGGATTCGTAAGAAATTGCTATACATCTTTACTAGAAATCATAGCTCTCTAAAACAAATTGAGAAATATTGAGGGAAAAAGTAGCATAGGTACAGTGAGTGTACCCTTAAATAGTATGAACTGGTGTTATTATACTGAACATACTTCTGTATTTTGATGATATCTTGATACGTAGAGTTCCAAATGTAGCGCCCCTTACCGTAGGGTACGCATCGCAACATCCGCAGGTCATTCCGATACATAACCTATGATGAGGGTGCACTACGAACGATCATTTCTATAATCCATATGGCATCAATATAATAAAACTGCAATTGACAAATTTTCACTAAATTTTAAAGCCGAATTTCTGCTCAATTCATTTCTTAAAAACCAAAAATACACGATTCCGTCATAAATTACATACTGAACAGAACCAAAAGGAACAAAAATAACTCCTAACTAGGTCATCCCCAAAAGACCCCAGCTGACCGACCTCTGAGCCATACTTCTCTTGCCAACGCTCACACAGCAGGAAAAGTCTCGCTAACTGGAGCTAGGAGTCTAGTATCGCTGTCCTGAAAAATAATTGCAATGTTGGATGAGTTTACGAACTCATTGAAAAGCCATCATCAGTGGTCCACCTAACTCATGCATAAATAAATAGTTCATAACATTTCACATAATAACACACAATAACCTATTTAACAATATTGCATGCATCATCATTTCACAATAGAAGGCATTTCTCCTTTCACACTGTTCGCAATTTATCAATCATATGCCCTTCATATTGGTAACGAGATGTTACAATTCTCCCCTCCTAATAAAAATTTCATCCTTAAATTTCTTACCTTACTGATCGAACAAGTGAGGATACTGCCTCCTCATGTGCTCCTCAGTCTCCCAAGTCGCTTTCTTAGCTGAGTGATTCTTCCAAAGGACTTTCACCATTGGGATCACCCTGCTCCTCAACTGCTTAATCCGAGACCCCACAATCTGAATCGGCTCTTCTACATAACTTAAATCACTGGCTACCTCGATCTCCTGAGCCGGAATCACATGGGTCGGGTCTGATCGATATCTCCGGAGCATACTCACATGGAAAACGTCATGCAAAACATCTCACTCGGCAATGCCAATCTATAAGCCAATGGTCCTATCCTCTCTAGGATCTCATAAGGACCAATATATCGAGGACTCAACTTGCCCCTCCGGCCAAATCTCAGAACTCCTCTCCACGGAGACACTCGGAGGAACACTGTCTCTCCCACACTGAACTCCATCTCTCTCCGATGCTGATCCACATAACTCTTCTGTCTATCCTGAGCTGTCTTAATGCGACTCTGAATCAACTGTACCTTATCCACAGTGTCCTGAATCAGCTCAGGACCCTCAAGTATCCTCAAACCCTCTTCATCCCAATAAAGAGGCAATCTACACTGTCTCCCATATAACGCCTCATATGGTGCCATCCTGATGCTGCTCTGGTACTGATTATTATAAGCAAACTCAGCCAGAGCTAGATACTGATCCCATGCACCTCGAAACTCTAATACACAAGCTCGCAACATATCCTCAATAGTTTTAATCGTCCTCTCACTCTTCCCTTCTGTTTGAGGATGAAATGCTGTACTGAAGTTCAACCGAGTACCCATAACCGACTGCAAACTCCTATAAAACCTCGAAGTAAACCTGGGATCCCTGTCTGAGACTATAGGCACTAGAACCCCATGCAGTCGCACAATCTCTGCCACATACTTCTGGGCCAACTGATCAAGCGAAATTTTCTCTCTTACTGGTAAAAAGTGAGCCTATTTAGTCAACCGGTCTACTATGACCCAGATCGCATTATGCTGCCTTGGCTTCCTAGGTAACCCCATGATAAAATCCATCAAAATTCATTCCCATTTCCACTCCGGAATGGGCAACGAATGCAACTTACCCACTGGAGCTTGGTGCTCAGCCTTAACCTGCTGGCACGTCAGACACCTGGACACATACTCTGCCACTTGCCTCTTCATACCAGGCCACCAGAAATGCTGTCTCAGAGTACGATACATCTTGGTAGTACCAGGATGCATAGCATAGGCAGCTACATGTGCCTCCTCTAGGATCTCCCGTCTCAAATCATCAACATCAGGCACACACAGTCTCTGTCCCATCCATAAAGTCCCATCTCTCAACTCAAACTCCGAATCAGTACCGGCCTGGACTCTCTCAATCAGTCTCACTAACACTGGATCTTGATCCTGAACTCTCCGGATCCTGTCATGCAACATCGGCCTCAGCCTCAGAGTAGCAATCAGAGCTCCATCCTGACCCAATTCTATCTGTACATTAAGAGCTCTCAACTGAATCAAACCAGGTAACCTCGAAACCTGAACCTGAGCTGCACTTCCATGCGATCTCCTACTCAATGCATCGGCCACTACATTGGCCTTCCCTGGATGATACTCAATCGTACAGTCATAATCCTTCAGTAACTCTATCCATCTCCTCTGTCTCAGATTGAGCTCTCTCTGACTCAACAGATATCTGAGACT
>JANZLF010000009.1:14432717-14444189 GCA_026546835.1 Erythroxylum foetidum
ATGAGTGAGTGTAGAGTGCTGCCATTTTGTGAATGAATGTTCAAGTGAGGTCTTGATTCAATTGTGGGTGATATGTTAAGAAAAGTGAGTGGTTATTGGTGTAGAATTGGTATGGAAGTGAGAGAATTTGAGTTAAGTTGAAAACCTAGAAATTTGGATTTGTATATGTTTCATTGTTTTTGCCATAACTTTTTATATGGTTATGCAATTGGGATGATTTTTGGATTGAATTAAACTTGATGTGTTTGACTACATTTCTTGTGAAGGAGGTACTATTCAATTTTAGCTTGAGGAGTTCTAAATTTTGACTTAAAAGTGGTAATGTGTGTAGGGATGAATAGTGCCATTGTAGTGACACTAAAGTGGAAATTGTGATATGAAACTTTAGGAATTTTTCTAGGTTGATTGAGGCTGATTTTGCTAAGTTGGTCTTCATGAAAGTTGTAGATCTTCTTGATAGCTTTCTATCGCCATAAAATGTGCTATTTTTCGATGTTGGGGTTGTTAGTTATAAGTGCTTGAACTTTGCTTTTGGTTTAGGTGAAGGAAAACAGGGCAACCACAATCACGTGGGAATTTGACCTAGTTAGAGGTAGAATTTGCTTATAAGTGCTTCATGAGAATTGTAGAATGTATTATTATCTTTACATTTTTATAAAGCATAGAATTTTTGGACAATGGGATAGGAAGTTATGGTTTTTAGAAGATTGTGTTATTGTTGAGAATGACACTTATATGGGCAGAAATTTTGATTGAGCATTTGACCCTTTTAGAGATTGAATTGGCTTCCAAGTTTTTCATAAAAGTTGTAGATTGTGTTCTGATATTTTCATTGATATAAAGCATGAAATTTTTGGACAAGGGGATAGTGACTTATGATTTTTAGAAAATTGTGGTACTATTTGGGGTGACATGTATTGAGCAGTAACTTAGATTGAGTTTTTGACACCGTTAGAAGTGAAATTGGTTTTGGAGCTCTGCATAGAAATTGTAGAGCTTTCTGTGCTATTTTCATTGATACCAATATTGCCAAAATTGGACTTCTAGATCACAAGTTATACATGTTGGAAGAAGAGAGAAAATAAGTGGAAAATAAATAAATAAATAAATAAATAAAAAAATTAAATTAGGCTTGGAAGCTGGCCCTCTCGAGGGCGACCACGCTTCACGCTCCTCTACGCTCTCCTCGTGAGCGCGAGCGCGTGCGAGCGGCCATTTTGATTTTCCCCAATTTGACCCTTTACCACTCTTTTGCTTATAACTTTTTCATCCGACCTCTGATTGACCTGATTTTTGAAGCGTAGGATTCGTAAGACATTTATTTACCTCTCCACAAGAATTTGTGAATTTTTTAGATTAAATTAAAAATGATGGATTAAATGAAAAGGGAGAGGATTGAGTAATTATTTTTTTGGACAATCTTTTGGCAATATCCGGACTTATAGAAATCCGAATTGAGTAATTTTAGTATCTATAGATTCTTAACACATAGGAGGACTTTTTATTAAAGAATGGTTGCCTAGGCTACCTTATGTGGATTGTCTTATTGATCGGGAACAGTAGACCCGAAAGTGGGTGTTTTAGAAAAATTGAAATAAGTATATGAACAATAAATTGCGAGTTTCATGGTCTTTAGTGCGACTTAACCCTAGGCATAAATGAGTTTTGATCTGGAAATGATTTTGAGATGAAATTTATGGAATGATACCGGGATTGTCATGAACATGCATTATACATATTTCATTTTAGTCAAGTGCATTATCAAACACTTATGATTGTACAAATTGTGACATATGTGTATCTTGCATAAATGAGTTGTGCAGGCTAAATGGCCACATTTAGGCGTTTCCAGAATCAAAAAGCAAATGCTAATCTGGAGCGTACTGTGAGTAGAACGAGATGGTCTCATTTCTTACTTTGTTCTTTTTTTTCATTTTTTATAAATTGATTTTTGAATGTGATTGATTGTATTGGGTTACGGATAGGAGGTCCGATGATTGTGATAATGATTTCGATATTGAAGTGATACTTGAATGTGAATTGGATGAGTTATGTGTACTCAACGTGATTGATAAATGTGTTCTGAATGTGCATTATATGATTGATAAGTGCCAGACCACGGTCCGATGAGAAATGTGTTTTGAATGTGCATCTGCATATGTAAGAGAGTGTGTTTCTCAATTCTACTGTTGAATGTCGGACTATGGTCTGATGACATGTGAAAGTGAGTGAATGGGAACATGCTAATGTGATTGATGAATTTCATTGCATAAGTGTATGAAATATAATGGCTATTGTGACCAGAGGAGTCACCGATAAGAGCTTAAAGCTTAATTGAGCTTTAAGCTCAAAAGTGATTCAGAGCCTCAGGCTCAACGTTTAATGAGCCCTGTATCCTCCAAATGAATAAGGGGCAGTTATTAATGAGCCCTATATGGGACAGTTTAGGCACTCGGTCACAACAAAATAACAAATTAAAAGTGAGTCTCATGTGCATTGCATATGCATAATATGACTGATTAAGTGTATCGAATGTGAAATAATGAGAAATGTGAAATAGAGTGAGTTGTAAATTATGTGTTGTGTGACTGGGTGAGCCATCGATGATGGTCACTCACTGAGTTCGCAAAACTCACCCAAAATTTGCAATTATTTTTTAGGACTCAGAAGAATACCCCGTTAAGCAACGGGCATATAGCGTCTGCATGTAAGTAGGAGAAGAGGTCAGGATCAGTTCGCGACTGCATTAGTGTCTGATAAAATTGTATTTTCTGAATTTTTGTACAAATGATTAGGTCAATTTGTAAAGTTAACGGACTGAATTAATTTGTATTTATGAAAAGGGCCCTTGTGGTCATTATATTTACCTGTGATTTATGTATGGTAATGATTTCCCACATACTGTATGCTTGTGTTTTGAAAAAAAAATATTTATGCTGAGTTTTGACTGAGTGATGTAGCACGCCACCTTCGCAGGGCACGGACTCAGATATCACCATCGATGTCGAGTTTGAGTCATATGGGAGTGGGGTGTTACAGTAGTAACGGATGCTCTGAGTAGGAAATACTCAATAGCCCACATTCAAATGGTTTATTTGTCGTTATTGGAAGAGATGGCTAAGCTGAAAATAAGTTTTACACATGAGGAACCTGATTGTATCATTGCTAATTTCAGAGTGAGACTGATACTCAGGGAGAAGGTTAAGGAGTTACAAGCACAAGATCCAAAATTGAGCAAGCTCCAAGAAGAAATTCAAAATGGTAAGGAATCTGAAGTGGTAGTGAGGGATGATGGACTTATGGTTGTAGGAAACAAACTTTGTATTCCTAATGTCAAGGAAGTAAATGATGAAATACTTGACGAGGCACACAATGCGCCTTATGTCATGCACCCCGGTAGCACCAGGATGTATAGAGATTTGAAAGAGCATTTCTGGTGGAAAGGCAGAAGGAGGGATGTAGTAGAATATGCAAGTAAGTGTCTAGTGTGTCAGCAAGTCAAGGCTGAACACCAGGCATCTTCAGGCAAGTTAAGACCATTGTCCATTCTTGAGTGGAAGTGGCAAAGGGTGACTATAGATTTTTTTATGGGTTTGCCCAAGACTAGTAGGAAGCAGGATGCCATATAGATTATTGTTGATCATTTGATGAAGTTAGCCCATTTTCTAGCGATTAAATAGACTGATTCTCTGCATGTGCTACCAAAGAAGTATATTGATGAAATAATGAGATTGCTTAGGATTCCTGACTCTATAGTTTCTAACAGAGATCCTCGATTTAATTCGAGATTCTCGGGAAGGTTACAAGAGGCTTTGGGAACTAAATTGAATTTTAGCACTACTTTGTATCCTCAAACAGATGGTCAATCTGAGATGACCATTCAGACCCTTGAGGGAATGCTCAGGGCATGTGTGATGACTTTTAAGGGAGTTTGGGATGACCATTTTCCATTGGTTGATTTTTTTTACAATAATTCGTACCACTTAAGCATTCAAATAGCTCCATATGAAGCACTATATATAAGGAGATGTAGAACTCCTATATGTTGGGATGAAGAAGGAGAAAGGAAATTAATCGGACTAGAGTTATTCCAGATGATAGTTGGCAAGGTCAATCTAGTTAAGCAATGGCTTAAATTAACACAGGATATAATGAAAAGTTACACTAATGCACACCGGAAGGAAATGGAGTATGAAGTTTGTAAAAAGGTCTTTCTTAAGACATCTTCTTAGAAAGAAGTCATAAGATTTGGCAAGAAAGCCAAGTTGAGTCCAAGATATGTGGGTCTCCTATAATTGTCACAAATACATGACGTCTGTCATGTGTCCATGTTGAGGAGATGTAGATTGGATCTCTCCCACATCATTCAGACCATTGAGGTTCAGTTGAGAGAAAGTCCTAAGGAGACTCTAGTGGAGATTTTGAACAGCAAAGAGAAAGTCCTAAGGAACAAGACAGTTCAGCTAGTCAAAGTTCTGTGGAGGAACCATTCTATAGAAGAGGCTACGTGGGAGCCCTTCGAAGCTATGAAGGAGAATTATCCATACCTCTTTGATAATTCAGGTAAAAATTTCGAGAACGAAATTCTTTTAAGAGGGGAAGACGAGTTAGCCTCAAAAAAAATTTTTAATTAAGCATGATTCAAATTAGAATGAGGTCTTTATGGATTTATTTTATGGAGTTAATTATTATGTTAATGTTGGTAAGATTTTTTGACATAGGTTAATTGAATTGAAGTGTTAAGGTAGTAAGATTGCATGCAGGGCATTTTTGGAAGACCACTTATGGTTAAAAGAACAAAAGTTTATAAGGAAGGGCAAAATTGACTTTTTGGGCTCATTAAGGGTGAAAAGGAGAAGATGAAGGGTTGGCTTGCATATGAAGAAGCCAAAAATGAAAATTAGAATAGAGAAGAGGGAGAGAGTGTCGTCGGAGAGAAAGAAAGAAGAGAAAGAGAGCTAACCTAGGTTTCAATTTTTCTTAGTCTTAAAGAGTGATTTTGAAGTTGTTCAAGAAGGGAAAAAAGAAGAGGAGGATTAAAGCTTTCGTTAGAGCCAAGAAACTCATTGATGGTGAAGATTCAAGGTAAGTTTGTGTTTAATCTTTTGATTTTTTGGAAGGATTTTAGTTCAAAGAGCTTCAGAAATATATGGGTTTAAGTATTCTAGGATCAATTTTATGCATATGTTTCTTTGGATTTTCCGATTTGAATTCCAATTGAATGGGGATTTTTGCCAATGTTGAAAGGAGGCAAGAGAGGCAAGAGGAGCAAGAGGAGAGGCATCCTTGAGCAAGTTTCCAAGCAAGGGAATTAAGGTGGGTTTCATTTTTTTGATTGAGTAATGAGCTATGATTATCTTTTCAAATTAAAGAGCATTAAATGATTTCAATTTTTCATAAATATGGCATTTATTGCTTTCAAATGATTTGAAAAATTTTGCTATATTTTTTGTATATGGACTTGTTTAACGAACTGTGAAATGATGATGGAATTACATTTGAAATATTACATGCTTATGAAAATCATGTTTCGAAAAAATGTCATTTTAGGCAACATGTTTGCAAATTGTGAAATGCATGATTACGTGAGTTTGGTTTAGTCCATTTTGTATGTCAAGTGCACTTTGACTAAAGACTTTTCCCACCCACCCGCTAGTGGTATGGAGCTCCTTCACGGTCTCCCCTAAGTTCACGGCTACACAAAACCATTATGTGGGATTGTGATAGTACATTCCATTCACGTCTATACAATACCATTTTATAGAATTGTGTTAGTACGTTCTGTTTATAGACCTACCCAAACCATTTTGATATGTTTATATGGTTATGATATATTGGCAAGTTTGGTGGATAAATGAATTATGTGGGTTGTGAATTGGTTTGACAAGTGGAGAATTTGAGAAATATTTGTTTTATGGATTTTTATGAGAATTTCCTATGATCATGAATGTTTTAAATAGTTTTTGCTTGTTACCAATTATAAAAATATTACCCATGAGCTTTAAGCTCACCCCCCTTTCCGTCCCATCTTTAGGTGATGAGAAAGAGATCAAGTAACCAAGATTCAAGGCATCACTCCACTTTTGCAATGTTTTTGCATTTTAAGTTAGATTTTGTAAGCACGAGGCTTTGGTTGCATTCAAACTTATTAGGGCAAGTATTTTTTGTATTTTGGGTTTTCGGATTATGATGTATTGTGGCTTGAAATGCCCATTAAAGCTTTGTAAAACTCTTACCTTATGATGTTAATGAAAAATGATTGTGTTTTGCTCATGACTTTCCAAGTCTTTACATTGCATTTTTAATCTTTTCATAGGTGTAGAAATTGTGTTCTAACTTCAGGAGAAAAACTGTATTAATCTAGGTTGAATTGGACAAAGTTGTCTTCTTAAAAGTTGTAACTTATCTTTTTAGCTTTCCAACGATATAAAGTATGAAATTTTTAGATATCGAAGTTAAGATATATGATCATTATAAATTGCTAATGTTGCATAGGATGTATACACGGAACAACTATGGTATACGTGGTGATATCGCACTAGGAGAGTTGAATTTGGAAAGAATACGAGTGAGAGTGGTGTTTAAATAGATGTAGGATGCATTAGACAGGCCTTGGAGAGTGAAATTTCTGTAAAAACCCAAAGATTGCACATTTTTCTTTAAATCCTAAGCTCTGATATCACAAGATGATGGACCCCGTTTTCAGAGCTCAATAATCCAGAGTCATAAAGCATGAGTGGAATACCCTGTAGGGTTATTTCAATGAAATCTCATTAGTCATCATTCCATAAGGGTGGCATGCCCTCACCAGTCAAACACCAAAATCACAAATTAACTTCTTTAGAACAATTATCTATATGTCTCTAGCTCATTTTGAAATAAGAATTATCTCATTCGGAGCCCTATAGATTAGGATATGCTTAAAAAAACCAAAGTATGTTCATAATTAAATCATACTCTTCCCACCAATCCCTCACTTTCTTTCCATCAATCTTTTTCAAATCAAGACCAAAGGCTATCAGTTTTTATGGAGAGATATAAAAATTTGTTATGAATCTATTGGATTAACAATCACTTCATTTAGAGGTCAGATGATGAAGTTATGGCCAAAAGAATCAAACTTGCATTTTTCCTTAATCATATTGTACCTATTTTTGTACAATTGGCATAACTTTTGATAGTGGTGTCCGATTAAGGTCACCTTAGAATGGTTTCGAAGATGACTTCTAGATCTACAACTTTTTTGAAGTCTCTAAAAAGATATTTTGTCATTTAGAGAGTCAAAATACACGGCCGTGTGAAACCACACGGGCTGCCCGTGTTTCTTTTAAGTCTAGTGGTGTTTTTGCATCAGGAACACATGATTAATGTCAATTTTACACAGCCTGACCATGTAACCTTCGGGTTTTTGTTCAATTTCCTTCTTTGAGACCTCTCCAATGGATCTAACACCCATTCTAACATCACTTTCACTCATAATCTTCCCAAATTAAGCAATCCTAGTGCAATATCACTTCATTTACCATAATCCTTCTATATATACATCCTATGTAACATCACTAACTTATAATGACTGTATCTCTTGATTCCCATATCCAAAAATTTCATGCTTTATATTGTTGGAAAGCTAGGTAGAAAAGTTACAACTTTCATGAAGACAACTTTGGCTAATTTTACCTACATTGATATAGTTTTTCCTTTGAGTTTAGAACACAATTTCTACACTTATGAAAGCTTGCAAAACACAATATCTCTTCATATCAATTCAACTACTAAGTACTTTTCATTAAACTCTTAAATCTTACCTCAAATGATTCATTCCATTACAACCTTTCCAATCACTAGCATACCATTCTAACATAAACAACAATTTGCAATCTCAACGAAGAAGAATATGCACATGCACATTCCACTTCCATAACCTTCATACTCAACCTTTAAAATAACATATTCATACACAAAAGGAACTTCTCAATTTCTCTTTCTTATTTCTAAACAAAGTAAATTTCTGAACAAGCTTACTTACATATCAACATACATGTCAAAAGCTAAATACAAAGTACAAAGGATGCTCATGTTTGATATGCCTATAAAGCTATCCAAAATAGTCACTAACTTAGTACAAAAGATTTCTAGCTATCTTGGAGTTTTCCGAATGCCTTTGCAAGGTAGCTAATCTTCTCATTCTGCATCTGAGGAGGGAAAAATGATGAGTTGAGTTATACAGCTCGGTGGCTAATATATTTATAGCCATTGGCAATGAGCCACACAATCAAGCATATATATGAATATTCATATAGCATACACGTCTGATCTTAATCTAACAACCTAAGTTCAACATTCACAATTCTAGTTCACAACCCATAATTCAATACATCATCACATAAAACATATTGGATGTAATTTCGCATCAAAGCATAACACTCAAATTGCATTATAACTTAACATATCAAAATGCAATGCACAAATAAATGACTCGAGAGTTCTGTGGAACAAAATGGAGAAATTAAAGTTTACACCATGAACGAAACGAGTCCACTTTTTGAATCTCGTATGCCACAAGCGGGTAGCCAGGAGAAGGCTTTATTTCAACATGCATGTGACTACAACACAGTTCCTCTCTTGCCCACCAAATCAAATCTCATGCTTGATTCAATCACAAGTTCATATTCTCATGTTTTTTTCTTTTTTCCATTTAATCAAAATGCCATGATACAATTCCAAGGCATGGCATGATTATAATCACAATTCAATTATATCAAAATGTCATACATCTTTCAATGCATGACATGAAACACCTCATCAAGCATTTTTCATATCACAACAATTCAAAACAAGTCATTTTAGCACACAATACATATAATAGGCATTTTGCTCATATTACACAACAACTATAAATAAATTACCCACCTTATTTCACTTGAAAATCCAAATTCAATTGTGCCCTTCCTCTTGCTCTTGGATAGCGTTTCCTTGATTTCCTAACATAACCAAAATTCTCATTCAATCCACCTTCAAATGGAAATCCCCTAAGACTTTCATAATCACAAAAATGCAATCAACACAAATCAAGCTCAAACCTAACCTACCCATAGTCCATCTAGGTTAAAAAACCCCAAACCTAGTTTAGAAACCCTAAAATCAAATGAGTTCCCTTAAATCATCTTCTTCTAACACAACACCCATTCCCTCTCTAACTCCTTCATTCTCAACACAACCCGTTTCTCTAATAAAGCAAGAAGAAAAGATGATTAACTTATCTTAATAAGCTTGATTTCTCTTCTTTTCTTCTTCTTTTCTCTCTTTCCTAGCTTCTCCCATGATTTTCTCCTTCTTCTCTTCTTTCTCTACATTTTTTCTCTCTTCTCTTAGCTTCTCACGATTCTCTCTCTTATTCTTCTAATTCAAGCCCCTTTTTTTTGTCTTTCTTCCCATTTTGCCCCTCATTAAACTAGGCTTTCCATATTTACCCCTCTTTCTTTTAACATAAGCCTACTAACTACTTAAGCTAACTTAATTCTAACACTTCATTCTAATTTATAATTTCTAATTTCTAATTTCTATTCATACTTACTAATTTAATTGACTAAATAAAATAAAAAATCAAACAAATAAATCGATAAATATTGAAAGAGAATTTCAGGATCCAACAACCCTTCCCGACAGTTCCGATTTCAGTGAATGGATGAACAATGAGATTTTGATAGAAATCAAATACTCTCTATATGGTCTGAAATTCTTACTTTGATGTAAGAATCAAATACCAATTTCACAAAATAAATCACAAGCTGTTTCAGTGATGATGAACAATTGAAAAGGTTTGGTAAAGGTGTTTTCGGTATGGATGAAGAACAACTACGGTAAATTTTTAGACCAAAACAAAAGAGTTGCATTCCTTTCCTTAGTAAAAATGTGACTACGTGTTTTGCTATTTCACTGCCACATGTCATCTATGCATGTAGGCCATGTGTCAACATACAATGCTGCCACATGTCACTCTTCTATTTGTCACTTATTTTATATTTTCCTAGTTCAAAATACCCCAAATTTTTGAAAATTTACCAAAAATTATAAAATAATCATAATACTCTCCAAATAAATTTTCAACACAAATAATACACAATTCACATTTTAATCGCATTTATAAATCAATTATACCTCAAAATGTTAATGAATGCATGTACAATTATTTTAATGAGCCAAAAATAAATATTCACATATTATGTCATATGATGCATAAAATGCACTTCTAATTGCTCAGTATATACTATTCCAGGATCTTAGCCCCTATTGTGGGATATTAGGACGTTACATTTTACGAGCATCTCCTCAAGTTCCTAATAGCAAAACATATTAGCAAAACATAACAATTCTAATTTATTAACTTTTAACATCTCCATCCACATATTCAACATCTTCCACACAAATTAACTTCCCACTATAGAACATAATTAATTTCCCATCTCAACTATCCATCTTCATTTACATTCATATAAATATCAATGAAGACATTGAATATAAGATAAGCAATATTGAAAATGATTTGAAATGAAATTAGAAATATTTTGAATCATATTTTCTATAAAATAAAAAAGAGTTGAGCAATAAACAAGCAATTTATACGAAAATTACAAATAAAGAAAACTATATAGTAGTTAGATGTTGAGAAAATTATAATACATAACTATCAAAATTCCTTTTAATTTTTCAAAAAAAAATCCTTTAATTTAACCATAAAAAAGGGGAATGATAAGGACTAAGGAATAAAAGGGACATGAAACTTCGAAAGAATACAAAACTTCAAATTATGTCAAGAAAATATGGAATAAATAAAAAAGAAAATTTATAAATTCAAGAATAAAAAGTTAAAAGACTTTGTCCACACCATACGTTTTCTAACGACATTCTTCTTCATTCATATATACCTTAAATACCTCAAATGTGCTTGTCTCACAAAAGAAAAATGATACCCAAAACAAAAGCAAAAGATTTATACATAAATACCCGAAAGCAAAATGAAAGCACTAATGTATAAAAGAACATAAAAACATTAACTACCCACAAAACACTTACAACAACAATTAGCCGTTAGAGATGGGAAAATATAAAAAAAAAGGAGCAAGTTTTAGAAGAAAGAAAGGTAGTACAACAATGGAGGCAACAAAACGCAACAAAAAGGGGAAAATTAGGGTTTTAGACACAAGAAAAATGTCAGTTCAAAGGTTAATGGGGGATAGTTTAGGAATTTTGTAGGATATAGAATGTAACACCCCACTCCCGAGTGACCCGAACCCGATATCGTTGGTGATATCCGAGTCCGTGCCCCTCGAGAGTGGCGTACTACATCAGTCAATTAAAACACAGTATAACATTTTCTCCCTTTTTAAAAAAAAATCATTCATTAACGCGGCATAAACAGTAAGAAACTTGAGCCCATGTTCACAATTAATCATTTTCAGTTATTACAGTCAT
>JANZLF010000009.1:14475987-14486555 GCA_026546835.1 Erythroxylum foetidum
CAACAACTTGTTGTGGCGCGGAAGTTGGAACAATAGAACCAGACATAATAAATAGAACGGATGAATATAAAGAGATGAATAAAAAAGATGATGACAGAATTGAGGTCACGATCAATAGAGAAGAGATCGCAATGATTCATTCAGTGAGAGAACGTCATGTTGAAGACTTCGGTGGTAGTTGATTCAACTTGACTCAGAAAGATAACTTACCGAGGTGGCTCTGATATCATGACCGAATACAGAGTATTTGGGGTTTTAATTTTCTGTATGTATTCTTCTCCAATTGGAGGCATATTTATACATGTATAACATCCTACTCTGATTTAGAATATAATTACATATGGAATATAATTAATACTAATTATACTCCTAAAATTACCCCTAACGTCAACATTTCATCCCTAACGAAGAAGAGCTTAACCAATTCCTGCATAGACTCGGCATAGATGCTAGTCCCAGCAAAAACGAAA
Organism: Erythroxylum foetidum; assembly: GCA_026546835.1. Lineage (NCBI taxonomy): Eukaryota > Viridiplantae > Streptophyta > Magnoliopsida > Malpighiales > Erythroxylaceae > Erythroxylum > Erythroxylum foetidum. The sequence goes on from JANZLF010000009.1 coordinate 14,476,458, forward strand.
GACCAGGTTTACACCGGAAACGCTGAAAGAAAGACTGAGTTTGGCAATGATTGAAAGTTTGAGTGTGTTTGGCTATTAATATGTATATGGACTGGTTCTCGGTACCGTAAGGATTTGGCAGGCAGGAGAAAACCCGAGGCCCCCCTTGTCTATCCCTTAATGGCAGGCTGCATACCTTCTAATCTTTGTATTGTAGCTTTAATTGCCTATGAAAAGACAGACTTACACGGTTCTGTCAGTCCTGGTACTGAGCCAACTGGATCCTTTCAGGTGCATCTTTGCGCCGTCATATTGTCTCACTAAGATTTGCAAACCCACTACATATTTAGAAGAATTTGTAGTATATCTATGTTCAGGAAATTCAAATTCTGAATTTCGTATAACCTGACTGTAACTATATTTATATATGCGCCCTTTGTATTTGTTCTTAATCCTTATCTTCTGCTATCTGTTTCCATCTGTTTTTGACGGCTCTCTCTTTACGAGGAAACAAGATGACATGGAGTCTCACAAAATCCATTTAGGCAATTTCTGAGGTGAATACAGGAAAAAGTGGAGGAGTTCTTATTCCGTCTAATTAATGAGTACGCTTGGGTTAAGCAACGTCTGGAAGAAGAAAGAAAGGTAAGCAAAGCATTCTTTTTCTATATCACGATTCATGATGTTCAACACCAGCAGGTTAATTGATGTTTTCTTTGAAATAATTTTGGATCGACAAATGAAAGCATCTCATTTTTTGTTTTGCATTAACCAATAACCTCACCTCAGCATTATTTGTCTTGTAATGTTTGTTAGATAGATTGGTTGGATTCATCATCATCTTTATAACCAACATATCATTATTAATTTGCACTATAGTAGATGCATCTGGTTTTACAAACAAACCTGAAAGAGGCTTTGTCATGAACTCATGGTTGGGTAGAATTGACGTAACAGGCACTGTTAGGCAGCTGGTAATGCAAAACAAAAGACAAAGGGAATGCTCTTTATGTGGTAACCAAAATTCTCCATTCTACTTTACAATTTGATATTAACTTAATTCTATTTTAAAATATACTATTTTAAATTGATTATACTCTACTCTACTGCTTTAATTTTAAATTAACTCTATTTTATGATTTATAAGATAGGTTCTTTTTCAGAGGCTTTTGTTTTCATAGTACGACGTCGTAAGAACAACCTTCATTCAAATCCTTTTTATCCCTTCTGGGCTTCCGAGTTCCAAGAACTGTGGCTGGCTGCAATTTCTTACCTTTCTTTTTTATTTTTGGTAAACGAAACGCATGAAAAGAAAAAAGAAAAGAACTTTCCCAGTTACCAAACTCAAAGGAAAGCTACACAAAAAAGGTGGGAATTCAGACCTTTGCTCGTTAGATTCATCACGCCTTCTGTCAGCTGCAGCTCGTTATCTGTAATCATTCTACTTCTAATGCTTAACTGGTTCCTCTATCTCTCTCTCGCCCTTACTCTTTCCTATGATGCTTCTCGGTTTGTGGTTGGTGACCTTAAGCTGGTCTAGAGATCTTATGTAACTGTTAGTGGATGTTTGGTCTCTTCTTGTTTTGTTGCCTGAAGGAGATTGATCACGTTTAGTGTATGCAGATATAGAGAATAACGGCTTCAGTTATTTCATTTCCGTTATTAGAACTAACTGAAAGATCTTTGAACTCTGGTTCCCATAGAAAACAAAAGCTCTTTTCTTTTGTTCTTGTTAGGCAAAAATTATATTTTAATCTGGGGGTAAGTGATTGGAAGTTGGAATTGAATTTTTTGTTTGTGGTGCTAAACGTAAGCATATCTATAACAAGCACTAGAAAGAATTTACTTTGAAGTTCAAAACTTTGTATAATTTTGTTATTTGTTGGGTTGGAAGTCCCCAATAAAAGGTGGTGATTTCTTGTTGGAGAGCAACAATTAGCTTTTGTATCTTTCTCCTTTTACTTCCCAAATTTTCTGGTTCTCGATTTGGGAGAGAGCTGTAGACTAGGAAATTATTGAGGTAGAAAACCCACTTGGCTAGTGTGGAGATCAGGGAATTTTTTCATATCTTATGCCCAATGGGGACCGTTTTCCCATCGGATTCCTGTAAAGACTCCCAACTCAAGGCCTTAAATCCACAGTCATGGCTTCAAGTTGAAAGGGGAAAACTTTCAAAACTCTCCTCTTACTCTTCTTCTTCATCCATGTAAGCTTTTTTTTTTTGTTTTTATTTTTGGTCTACTGTATCTTATTAAGCAATTTAATTTTTTAATAGAGTGAGAGTTAATTCTTTTATTTTTCTCTCCTTTGTCTACTCTCTGTAGTGAATCTCTTCTCAAGATCCCGGAACTGCTGGTTCTACCATTCTTTAAGCCTGTTGATTACGTAGAAGTTTTGTCTCAGATTCACGAAGAACTCGAATCATGTTCTCTTCAAGAGAGATCGAGTCTTTATTTATCACAGTTTCAGGTCTTTAGAGGCCTTGGTGAAGTCAAGCTGATGCGGAGAAGCCTCCGCTTGGCGTGGCAAAATGCTAGCAGTGTGCATGAGAAGTTGGTGTTTGGGGCATGGTTAAAATATGAGAAGCAAGGAGAGGATCTCACTGCTGAATTGCTTGCGTCTTGTGGTAAATGTGCACAAGAGTTTGGCCCAATAGATATTGGCTCCCAGCTTCATGTCACTGGAAATTTAGGTTCCATAAATACTTCGATCAATGTCAACCCTGTGTTGGATAATGTTAACTTTAGAATTGGAAATGAGAAAATATGTTGTGACAGACAAAAAATTGCAGGCCTTTCTGCCCCATTTCATGTGATGCTTAACGGGCCTTTCTCAGAATCGCTTTGTGAAGAAATAGATTTTTCTCAGAACAACATATCCCCATCTGGATTTAGGTCAGTAAGAGAGTTTACTATTACTGGCAGCTTGGAGAATATCCCTCCAGAAGTTCTGTTGGAAATTTTGATCTTTGGAAATAAGTTCTGCTGTGAAAAGCTTAAAGATACTTGTGACAGGAAGCTTGCAACTCTAGTTTGTTCTAGAGAAGATGCTGTGGAACTCATGGAGTATGCACTTCAACAGAAATCTCCTGTCCTTGCTGCATCATGTTTGCAAATATTTTTGCATGAACTACCTGATTGTTTGATTGATGATCGAGTGGTTGAGATTTTCAGCCATGCTAATAAGGAAGATAGAACTGTCATGGCTGGGCCAGCCTCATTTTCACTATATTGTTTATTAAGTGAAGCAGCTATGAACCAGGATCCTCGATCTAATACAACAGTTTGTTTCCTGGAGCAGTTGTTAGAGTCTGCAGAAACTAGCCGACAGAAACTGTTGGCTTTTCATCAATTGGGATGTGTGAGACTCTTAAGAAAAGAGTACGATGAAGCTGAACATCTATTTGAGGCAGCTTTTAATGCAGGACACATATATTCTGTATGTGGTTTGGCAAGACTGGGAAATATAAAAGGTCAAAAACTTTGGGCTTATGACAAGCTCAGTTCTGTAATTTCTTCTTTTACTCCACTGGGATGGATGCATCTTGAGAGGTCGTTATATTGTGATGGCAATAAGAAGTGGGAAGACCTAGAGAAAACAACTGAGTTGGACCCTACTCTTACTTACCCTTACATGTATCGTGCTGCTTCTTTAATGAGGAAACAGAATGTTGAAGCTGCACTTGAAGAAATTAGTAGGGTCCTTGGGTTTAAACTTGCATTAGAATGTTTGGAACTTCGCTTTTGTTTCTATCTAGCTCTTGAGGATTACCAATCAGCCATTTGTGATGTTCAGGCAATTCTTACACTCTCCCCAGACTATAGGATGTTTGAGGGACGAGTGGCAGCATCCCAACTCCGGATCCTTGTGCTTGAACATGTTGAGAGATGGACAACAGCAGATTGTTGGTTGCAGCTCTACAATAGGTGGTCTTGTGTAGACGATATTGGATCCCTCTCTGTCATTTACCAGATGCTTGAATCTGATGCAGCTAAAGGACTTCTGTACTTCAGGCAATCTTTACTCTTACTTAGGTACATTTTTTAAGTTCAATACTATTGTAAACTTCCCGAAATTGCTGAATTCTTGAATCTTGATCCATTCGATAAATTCCTGAACTCTTGGTCAATTCCATACTTCATTATGTAGAATATGCAACTGAATCCTAGTCATTTTGCACTCTCACAAATATTCATTGTTTGTGACATCCATATAGTGATCTTAGGAAACTCATGAAATAAATTTAGTTTTCTGTCCATTATTGCAATTAGAACCCTTTGTCACCATAGTTAGCTTGTCTTTTTCCCATAATAATCCCTTCTTTCATACTCTTTAAATTTTAGAATGTTGTCATGGTGATGTCATTAGGTTACTTTACTTCATTAGGTTGAATTGTCCTGAAGCAGCCATGCGAAGTTTGCAATTAGCTCGGCAACATGCATCTACTGAGCATGAACGTCTGGTTTATGAAGGATGGATCTTGTATGATACAGGCCACTCTGAGGAAGGACTTCGCAAAGCTGAAGAGTCTATCAAAATCAAGAGGTCCTTTGAGGCCTTTTTCCTTAAAGCCTATGCACTGGCTGATTCTAGCTTAGATCCATCTTGTTCTTCAACTGTTGTCTCACTTCTTGAAGACGCTTTGAAGTGTCCTTCAGACAGGCTACGAAAAGGCCAGGTACAGTTCTCTGTTCCCTATCATTTCATGGCTATATTGAAGTGTGAATTTTGTTAACTTTTGTCCTCAAGGAGTTATAGGTCCAACACAAGCAAATAAAAAATGCAGATGAACTAAGGTGCTGCTTCTTGTTATATTCTTTGATTTAATGCTGTGTTTTGTCTATTCAATAAGCAATTGAAGGATTTCCCCCAATGAATAATTCCCCTTGCTTTCATGATAATGTGTAAACGATGATGTGTTTCTCACAAATGTAAATTAATCCTTGCCTTTGAGTCTAGATGGACTATAAGGGATTTAACAATGCCAAGGACATTGTCATACTTATCCTTGACATTGTCATACTTATCCTTGATCCCACTTTCTGATACTCCCAGGAGAGTTCACTATATGAAGTGATCTTTAAGGCAAACATTGACGGTAAAAATGTTGAACCCCTTGAGAAAGGAAATATACTGATACACTTGTCTCAAATTGTTCAGTGGATCCATGCAAATGTATATTTGCATATTTCAATGTCTATAAACGGTAAATATGTGAGAGTCTGTACAACAAAATTGCACCCTTGATCACTTTCAGACAATATTCCAAAATGAGAGATTATCAGAGGAGTTGTATTCATACTTTGAGTGACATTACATGAGATGCGAAGTGAGTATTGAAAGTTTTGAATGGTCTAGGATTGTACTTCTTTTTAAACACTATGCTTAAAGTTGCCTTATATTTTCTTACCCTGTGGTTTAGATCTATTCATGAATGGTATGCAGTCCTTGTGATGTAGAATGATATATTTAATATTTTCCAGATCAATGCATAACGTATTACACCACCTTTATATTTTCTTCCAGGCTCTTAACAATCTTGGAAGTGTCTATGTTGATTGTGATAAGCTAGACTTGGCGGAAGATTGCTACAATAATGCCCTCAAAGTCAGGCACACTAGAGCACATCAAGGCCTGGCACGGGTCTACTTTCTCAAAAATGATAAAGGTGCAGCATATGAAGAAATGACGAAATTGATTGAGAAGGCTCGAAATAATGCATCTGCATACGAGAAGAGGTCTGAATACTGTGACCGTGATCTCGCAAAAGCAGATCTGGAGATGGTCACCAGATTAGATCCACTTCGAGTATACCCTTACAGATATCGAGCTGCAGGTCAGTTGATTATCCTGCATATAATTCTGGTAAACCACTTAGTATATGAATCAATCAAACCCATCCGAGCATGTTTTTCAATTGACTGGGTAGAAATGTTTCAATGTCAGTGATTTGATAAAAGTGTAGAATGAATCCATTTTACACTTCATCAAATCACTTAATTGTATATATAAATTAATCAACACAAATATCAGTGATTTGTGTTGATTAATTTATATATACAATTAAATTAAGGAAGATAAGAAATGGAGCTTGTAGTCGATTTTCTTGGTTTACTTAATTTATGGGGTGGGTTGGCAGTGTTAATGGACAGCCGGAAAGAGAAGGAAGCCATTGCAGAATTGTCAAGAGCAATTGCTTTCAAAGCAGATCTTCACCTTCTACACTTGCGGGCAGCTTTCCATGAACATGTAGGCAATGTCGCAGCTGCTCTCCGCGATTGTCGGGCGGCTCTCTCCGTTGACCCAAACCACCAAGAGATGCTGGAACTCCACGGCCGTGTAAACAGCCATGAACCTTAGATTTGAGGAATCTAGATTCTCATGCGCACCGCAAGTTTCCCTTTCCTCTGAATCTCTCTTGTTCTATTCATCCATAGTTTTTGTAATTTATGTTATTTGTATAATAATTCTTATAAGTTTTATTTGATTCCGCATCTTTCTCTTTTCATTGTCATTGTTGTGAATTTTGAACGTATCTTCAAATATGCATGAATGCATCACCATCTATGATTAAATTTGAAGTTAATCAACTTACCAGAAAAACCGAGATTGAAATTCCAGCATCACTGGTAAAAGAGAAAAACGTTTCATCTACACATGAAGAAGAAGAAGAAGCATGCATCATGTGAGGTACCCATAATAACGTTCTTCTAGAGGCTTATAAATAAATACGTATCAGTGAGTGGGATTTTCGTACAATGTCTAAAATAAATGTCGTTTTGAAGATTGAATAGGGAGGGTAAAATTGGCAACTGGTGCTGAAACAATTACAAATTCTGATGTATCCCACGACGAAAACCATCACGGTGAGCCCAACAAAAATTTCCAGTGCCTTCAGCATCCAAACAACAAAAACACCTTTATTACATAATATTTCATATTCAATGGAAACACAACTTCTATGCGAATAACAATAAAGCACGATATAAGGCAATATTATATGCAGTTTAATTAGTTTAAAACTTACAATCTGCTATATTTTGATTAAATCAAATTCAATATAAAGAATGTTTAAGAGTTTCTCCGAAGGGGATAAAGAATGTTGAAGAAAGTAGCTGTGGCTCAATTGGCGATGGGTGAGTTGTACAGGTAATGAGGTTTGTTGGTCCAATAGAAGTACACCAAATCAATGAATGAAATCCATTTAAGGATCTTGTGGAAGTGGAAGTTGGAACCCTTAGCCTATAGGACTTTTAAGGTCAGATATTTGACATCTTTCAGTGATAAGCTCTTCATCATTACCCAATTGTAACCTTTAACAAAGGAGACCAAACTAGGTTTCAAATTTTCTTAACCTTTAAGAGTAATTCCTGAAGTTGTTCAAGAAGGAAAAAGGAAGAGAAAGGTTAAAGTTTCCATTATAGCCAAAAAAAATCATTATTGGGTGAAGATTCAAGGTAATTTGATTTTAATCTTTTGGAGTTTTGAAAGATCTATGGTTCAAAGAACTTAGAAAAGTTATGGGTTTAGGTATTCCAGGATCAATTTCATTCATGGGGTCCTTTGGGTTTTGCTATTTGAATTCTTATGATTTGGGATTTTTTTGTCAATGTTGAAGAGAATCAAGAAGGACAAGAGGAGCAAGAGGAGAGGCATATTTGAACAAACCATAGTCAAGGACTTCAAGGTGGGTTTCACTTTTATAGTTAGATGATAAGCTAATAAAAGTTTTCTGTCAATAAATGAAAGTAATTAATTTTACAACCACCTCATTCATGTGCATTTAATGTTGTTAAATGCTGCAAGATTGTCTTACATGCATATACATGATTTGTGTAATAATTTATGGAAAGTTGTTTTTTAAAATGATTCTTTGAAATGATGCATGATTATGAAATCATATTTTTTGGAAATGATTTTTAAGATATAACAAGCATATGAAAAACAAGTTTTCAAGAGAATGTGCCTTTTTGGGCACCAAGCTTACAAGATTTTGAAATCTCTGTGTTATGTGGGTTTGTGGTAGTCTCTCAAGAATCATCACGTGCACGTTGACCCAAGTATAGGCTTCTCCCGCCTGCCTACTAGTGGCATGGAACTCCCTCAAGGACTCCCTCAAGAATTCACTACACATGACCATTTCATTGAAAATGTGTAGTGCGTCATGTTTCGGACTTACCCAAACCATTTGATGTGTTAATGTGTTCATGACAAGTTGATTTGAGTAATGTATTCATGATTTGCATACCCATGAATTTCGGCATGAAAAATGTTTTAAAAATATTTTTGTTTGTTACAAACTATAAAATTGTTACCCACGGGCTTTAAGTTCACCCCCACTTTCCTCCCTATAAGCAGGTGATGAGCAAGAGATTGAGTAGTCAAGGGCCAAGGCATCACTCCACTTTTGAAATGTTGTTGTAATTTTAGCAAATCTAATAAACCAAGGCTTTAGTTGCAATTTGAGCAATTTATTGTTCATGTATCTTTTGTATTTTGGGATATTTTTGAAAAATTCATGTATTGGAGGCTTGAAATTTCCACTAAAGCTTTGTAAAACTATGATATTTTGATACTAGTGGTTTATGATTTTGGTTTCGTCCATGATTCTCATGGTTACATAGGGGAAAGATTCGCACACTGACTTCTGGGATATTTCTGGGTTGTTATGAGCTGATTTAGGCAAAATGGTCTCTTGAAAGTTGTAGATGATCTTTCCAGCTTTCTAACAATATAAAGTTTGTAAATTTTGGACATAGAAATTGAGAGATATGAGCATTACAAGTTGTGATGTTGCATAGGATGTATGTATGTGACAGCTATGGAGATTGATCTTAGTTTGACCTCTCTATCTTCTTAGTTTGACTTCTGTATTATCTTAGTTTGACCTCTGTATCGTCTTAGTTTGACCTTTGTATCGTCTTATTTTGACCTCTGTATCGTCTTAGTTTGACTTCTGTATCATTTTAGTTTGATCTCTGTATCGTCTTAGTTTGACTTTTGTATTGTCATAGTTTGACCTTTGTATCGTCTTAGTTTGACCTCTGTATCGTCTTAGTTTGACCTCTGTATTGTCTTAGTTTGCAGTCTTAGTTTGACCTCTGTATTGTCTTAGTTTGACAATCTTAGTTTGACCTTCTGCATCGTCTTAATTTGTATCGTCATCTTCTGTTCTATTTTTGACCCTTTTAGAGGCCAAATCTCGCTTCAAGTTATTATAAAAGTTGTAGATCTCAGGATCCTCTTTAAAACTGTCTAAAAACGAATTCAATCTAACATTTGTAGTGGGAGTTATGGCAATCGCTCCAAGATAGGTACAATTTGATTGATGGTATAAATGTGTTCGATTCTTTCAGGTATAACTTCCTCATCCGACCTCCAAATGAAGTGATTCTTAAAGAAATGGATTTCTAACTTCTTTTATTGTCTTTTTATGAAAATTTGTATCTTTTGGAGTTGTTTTTGAGAAAGTTTCCATTAGAGTAAGTGAGAGGTCGGTTGGGAGAACATGATTGGGGTATGAACACACTTTAACTTTTTAAGTTTATCTTGAACTGTAAAACTCCGATTGAGATGATTTTTTCTTCAAACCAAACTAGATACTTAGAGCTACAATTTCTTGGAAAAAGTCAAGTTGTCTTTTTTAAGTGATTGACTGGTTTGGGCATACCAACCTTGTGTAATGATAGCAATAACCCTCCAGGGTAATAAGTACAAGGTTTATGACTCTGATTGTTGGACTCTGGAAATGAGGTCCAATAAAAAGTTTCAAAACTCAGAAGAAGTTTGAAAACTCAGAAAAAGTTTCAAAACTCAGAAGAAGTTTGAAAACTAAGAAGAAGCAAGTTGAGTTAGTTATAGAACTAAAAAAATAATGTTTTTCTATAAGAAACAAGAAGCAAGAAGCAGTTATCAAGATTCAAGAAGCGGCTGGAGACTTAGGCTATAAATACTAGTCGTAGTCGAAGACTGGACAACCTTTTTGCTTATAAGCATTTATGTATAAAAAATTCTGTGCGATATACGAGAGCTAACATTACTATAACAAAAGCTCACAATATCTTTCTAGTGAGAGAAAGAAAAGGCTGAGAGCCTGGAGAGGCTAAGATAGTTGAAAAA
>JANZLF010000009.1:14562500-14581053 GCA_026546835.1 Erythroxylum foetidum
TGATTTTTATATTGATGATTTATTATGATGCCATGTGAAGTGATTGTAGTGATTGTTCGTAGCTCACCCTTATCATAAGATATGTACTGGAATAACCTGTGGGCATCTCGGTGTGTATCCTGCGGTAAGGGGGCACTACAAAATATACTAAGAGTTAAGCATATATGTTGTGAGGCATGTACATACTAACTTATAAATGCAACTTAAAACAAAAAAGATTGTAAAGGATATTATATGGAATGAAAAAAGGGAATATGCATATAATTGATATAATATGTATATAAAGAAATTGAAGAGTGTTATCAAGCAAGCATATGATTGTATCACTTTGATTATATTGGTCAGGTGGTATAGGAGCACATATATTTGTGAGAGTAAAATATGATATGCTACCGAACAATCATTTAAAGAGCTTCAATTCTTACATTAAAGAGGCTCAAGAAAAACCTATCTTCACAATGTTTGAGATAATGCGGAGGGTTATGATGAATAGATTCAATAAGAAAAGAAAGGAGATGAAAAGTAGACATGATATATTTGCCCATTAATTCAAGCAATTTTACAAAAGCCAAGGAAGAATGCCAACAACTAGATTTCTTATTTCAGTAATGGGAGGTTATTCGAATTTAAGCATTTATACTTTAGGCAAACTATAGTTGGTTTGGGGAAGATGACTTGCACTTGTATGAAGCGATACATTACTAGACTTACTTGTCAACATACATGTGCTATGTTAGACATAAAAGAGGTAGTTCAAAGGAATCTAAAAATATGATGCATTATAAGGAGTTTTTTTATAAGCTTATGCTTGTCGATTGGTCCCTATTTTGAGTAAGGTTCACTTTCTATATTCCCATTTAGTTGTTTATTTCATGTACTAACTATTTGTAATTTTATCCAAATGATTATCAATTATAGGTGAACATCATTGGCTAACTTCAAGTAGGAGCCATAGGAGGTACTGGAACTTTCTTGATTCATAAAAAATTATTAGTATACCCAATAAGGCCATAATGAGGTAAGAAAATGAAGGAACAAGTTAATACAAAGTGACAAAAGGGTCCTTTAAGTAGCATACAAGTTTTACAAACAATGTGGATATTATAAGAGGATTTATTAAATAAGGCAAAATAATAAGTTTTAAAATAGTTAACCAATTGAACCAAGTCAACTAACTAAGAGTAACTAATAAAGTAATATCATTCGAGCAAATCTCTAGGTGAAAGAGGTTAATAGTTTACATTGTTAGGTTCATTTTGGATGTTATGTTTATAAATCTCATATTTGTAAATATATAGCTTCAAAATTGCCTTTTTGGTTTTTAACATCTATAAGCAGAAAAAATCGAATAGAAATAAGAAGACTTATTCTTTTGTTTAAAACATATGATAGACATTGCATGGAATGTGATGGAATTGAATTCCCTTTCCAGAAAGCTCATTCTTAACGAGTTCATTTTGGAAAACAAGTTTATCTTATAGGTATTTTGGAATCAAGTGTAATATACTCAGTTATTTGGCAAACTATTAGAATCTAATTAACAATTACATTCCTCTTTCTAATGGCATAATCTTAGTGCTATTCATTAAAGAAAAAACCTAAAACACTTGATTCCTTAGTTACAAATAAGATAATTCAACTAAATCTCACTGTGAACATCTCCATCATTTATGCTCACAATTAAACCTTTCAAAGAACTACTCTATGGTCAAAGCTTAAAGAGATACTATGAATATGAAAGCACCCTAGCTCATTATAAGGGATTTCAATTTAACGATATATCTAGATGAAGCTAAAGGGAATAAATCATCTAGAACTTTCTGTAAAGACTAGTGGAATTGCTTAAATGACATACAAGTCACTGATTTTCCATATAAGGGAAACTTTTACACATGAAGAAACAAACAAGTAGAAAATTTATTTCAAACGAATCACACTCAAAACAATCATATATATAAGACATCCACTTTACAAAATACTGATACACTTTCATTCGAAACCAATAATTACCCATACAATCAAACCACAAACACAGTTTAAAAATGATGAAAGCAATACGCAAAACTTAGAACAAATCAAAACTCACTTATCTCAATTGATGAATAAACAAAGACGCAAAAGGAAGAAGGGAACAAAAGCACGGGAAGGACGAAGGGAGTCAAAGCACAATGAAGTCGCAGAACGAAAATGTAGAAGGGAATCGAAGCACACAAAAGAAGAAGATGGATGCACAAGGAACCAAAGTCCGCACATAGAGACACAGAACTGACAGCAATAGAGAAATAGAAAGCGAGGAGAAACTGAACATCAACGGATAAGGTGGGGTTTCGTGGGTAAGCAGTAAACATTTAATTAAAACGACGTCATTTGGTAACGACGTCGTTTTTTATTTATCAAAAATGTTACAGACAAAGCTAATGGTAACGTTTAAATTTTAAATTTACCGACGGAATAACCCTTCTGTCAGTAAATAATCGATGAAATCTAGTTTCGTTAGTACACCTCGATTCATTTATGTTTTACTAAATACGTTGCAATCGAAACAAACTACAATGTTTAACTTTCAACTTTACAACATAATACACTTCCATTTTAACTTTCAACTTTACGACATAATACACTTCCATCAGTAAACGATGACACTTATTTTGCTGGCTATCATTCATGCCTCTTTTACTGACGGTGATTCCTATTCCGTCGCTATATTTCATCGCAAAAATTAGCGAGATAATTTCCCATCCATCTTTACTGATATATATTTTATGTATCACAAATTACCATATGTTATGACATTTTCACGGACGGAATGTGATTTTACATCACTAATTTTCAACGTTATTATTTCCATCGGTAATTTTCCGTTAGCAATAGGTAATTTTCTTGTAGTGTTCCTCTTATTACCATCAAGACTTTAACTTGTTATGAACCAGATTGTCTATCTTCTTTATTCTTTTATCAACTTTTTCCTCTAAAACTATGACTGCAATTATGTCATTGAAGACTGAGTAGTACGTAAGAATATTATTAGTTAAATAGATAATAAGTTGATCATATGAATTAGATAGATTTTGAAGCAAAAGTTTAGCATGTTTAAGTAGCTTTATTCTATAATCCAATAATATGAGCTGAGAGAACAAAGTAGTCAAATTTTTAATCTGATCGATCAACATAGTGGATTTTAACATTCCAATAGTATAAACTATTTCTGAAAAATCATTATTGAATAACTTGGCCTCATATAATTTGGTGCAATAATCTCATATGTGATTTTTTGTTTTTCCTCTTCTCTATGCTTGATAAAACTTCATCATTTAAATTTACTTGAAGATTTGCAATGGAATTTACGTCAATTTCACTCCATTTGACATTATCTGTGAAGTCTGTTGGTCTTCCATCAATAGCTGCAAACATTTATGAGGGAAATTTTCATCTTCAACTTTAATAACAAGAAATTATTTTTATTGAACTTCTCAATCTTACATTTGTTTGTCATTGCTTTTATAACGAACTATTTTGAGTTAGGAGGAATAGCTCCTACTATTTCACATATTTAATAATTGTATCATGAGTAATATATTTCAGTATCTTTAAAGAGTGAACAATATCTAACTTATCTTCTAATGTGAAAGATCTACTTATACTGCAACTATAGAGTATATGGTAAGTAGTTATATACACCCTAATTAGGCCATGATATCACTGTTAGAATGATAGGTAAATAGAGCAAGATTATGGATCAATTAGTTCAGATTTTATGTTAATTTGAAGTCATAAGACTCAATTCTAGAAATTTTATCTTAACTTCTAATCTTAAGATCCATTCTAGGCATTCATATTGATTTCAAACCCTAAAATCATTCCAGAAAATTTTTATGGGCTTTTTGAAATAATTACCCACAACTATAGCAATGTACAAATAAACTCATGCCCATACACAAACTCATGGAATTCATGCTTTTCTTATAGTGTTCCTAGCAGTTAGGAGACTCTTTCTAAATCTTTCACACATCTAAATGGGAGAATCCTAGTCCTCTTTAACTCAGATAAGATACAACTCATCAATTCCATTATTCTTAATCAAATTTTCCATTTGAAAGTCAAAATTTTCAATAGGAATCTCTATCCTAATATCTCTACCATCTATGCCTTCAATCATGCTTATCAAAGAACCTCTATTTGGAATAAGCTCATTGATATTCACTAAGGCATTAATACTCTACGAATTTTGCTAGGTGACTTCAATTCAACAATACACCTTGATGAACCTAGGGAAATCAATCCCATACACAAACTCATGCCCATACACAAAACATTTACAAAAAAAAATCAATTTATGAATGAAACTACCTCCTCCGAGGAGAGCACGGGCACACAGAGGAGCGAAGCAAAGAAGAGCATGAAGAAGACGAAAATGCCTCCATGAAAATAGTAGGAGAAGATGATGACAATGGCCGGAGAAAAATAGTTTTAAGTATAACAAAACAACGTCGTTTGGTTATACTTAAAAATGTCCAAGCAGAAACAGACAACGACGTATGGCTTGAGAATTTACCGACGGATATTTTCTAACGGCAAACTGAAAAATTATTATCTCGCTAACAATTCCCACTTTATTTACCGATGGTCATTTTATGTTGTCGTTAAATTTCATCGCTAAATTCCGTCGCAAATTCATTTTCCTCCGTATTTAGCGACGGATATTGCTACCGCCGCTAAACGAAAAATTTTCCAACAATTTTTTCGACGGAAATAGGATTTCCGTAGGTAATTTGCAATGGTTTTTTTTACTGTTAGTAACTTTCCGTCGATAATCTATGATTTTCTTGTAATGCACAAAATATCATTACGAGTAAAGAAGAAGAGTTATAATACAAACATTCACTCACTAATTATAAGTTAAAAATAATAATTTGTAACTTAAAATCTATAAAAGTTAGAATGCTCACAAACTTTACTCTTTGATGTTTGAATTTATATTTAAACACATGAAATAAGAAGATTGATGGATAGTTATAGGTTAATCAGATTAATCATAGCCACACAATTTAATTTATTATAATTATCACAGATTTTTTTTTGTATTACAAATTATTTACCTTTATGTTGATATTTTGTGGAACATATTCAAAATTTTGTAATTTAAATAATGTCTAAATATCATAAGTAACGATTAGAATTCATCCTACGTAACAGAAGTCTAAGGTGTACAAGATTTGGAGAGACATCAACATTGGAGAAGGACGAAAGCGACAATAAAATGTTTTGGTTTGCACCTACTCCATTATGTCTGTTTATTGTGAGCTTAAAGGGCAAGAAATTGCAGAAGAGAATCTGGGAACAGAAGAAGAGCCCGTGAAGAAAAGGAATGGCCCACAAGAGCCTATTCTTATTCCGTCTCATGATCAGTTTGTCTCCACAACTTGAATATTTATTATAACGGCAAATGGACAATAGCTAGTTGGTAAGTAGATGAATTTGATCCTCATGATTACTCAACATTGCTCAAAAGATCGCCTATTTAATTCATTTTTTCATGCAGGATAGACATATATGGTCTCCGTTTATTCAATCTTACTTTTCCTTTATTTTATCGTCGAGAGAGTACGTACTTTATATGAACCAAAAAGGTCGGGGTACCTTCATTTCACTAAAGTAATTAAAATTATTGAACGAGAAATAATTAAGTTCCAATATTATATCAAAAAGAGAATATAATATACACTAAATTTTGGTAACCATTTAATTAGACAGTGAATCAGTCGAAGACTAATACTTATTAACTGAACTTTTATCCATAAGATGAAAATGAGGTAAGAACTAATCACTCGACAATTAAATAGATGATTGGGGGAACAAAGATTCCCGAAGATTTTGTATTCATGATTGTTAGGAGAAATGTCACGCCACTGGAATATTAAAAAAGCTCGTTACTATCAAGAATTTGGGAGTACGTACTACTAATTACTTTAGGCCATTTGAAGTTCCTTATGAATTTTATGCAAGGAATTGAATGTTTCACTTAAGAACAGCATAAAATGATGATGGTTTTTAAGCTCCTATATGTACGACCTTGAACCCTAAAGATGAATCAGCTAGCGAAGCATAAACCTCACCTTATCACGAAGGAAAAGCAAAATGAATCTCACCTCAAAGCCATATTGATTCAAAGGAGATCAAAAGTAAACCCACATTGGATTCTCGTTCTCCAAAGCGTATGTAAGAGCGGCACTTGAATGATATCTGAAAGGTGAAATGCAAATATGTAAATTGGTCCTAACAAAGGCGAATGGATTATTTTCGAATGGTGGTTGCTATCGTCTTGAGCTGCCATGTTTTAGGCCACGCATGCATGCACTATATTAAAGAAAGAGAATCTCTTATTTTCCCACTCCCAATGCCGCTCTTATGTATCCCCCATCATTATACAAGTTCAAGTAAATTAATGTTGGTGTCTAGTTTTGGGTTTTATCTTGAAGAGGATAATAAGAAAGTCAGTTTATGCCGATCTCTTCATGGCTTTTGAATTGGGTTTGGAATATAAAAAAAAGGGCTCATAAAGGAGAAATAAAAGAAGAGAGGAAACCGTCCAAATTCCCTGTGGTGGGGTTTGTATCAGCACTTTCTCTTTGCACTAGGATGGCTTAGAATAATTGGAAAAGAGAGAGAGACAGGAAGTTGGGAAAAAATCCTCAACAGAGATAATGGACAAGAAGAAACTTAGATATAATAGTCCTGAACTGAACCCTTCAAAGTAACATGAAGGAGATCCACAATCTTTATGCATTGTTCAAAGAAACACAGTAAAGAGTCATCTAAGGGTTTAAATTACAAATTACAATAGCAGTAAAAGACGGAGGTTTTAAATAGTTGTGAATTGTACTCGCATGTATATAGAAGAAAAGCAGATTCTGAATACTAAATTTAGCAATGCGATCAGCTCCCATTATTTGCAAGCTTTTAATTGCCATGGCTTTGGAGTTTGAAGTCCTTTAATGATTGGTTAGCAAATCCGTCACTACACAAATTATGCTAGGCAGGAATTATAAGGCAGTGATTCAAATGCCATGGATATTGAGTGTATAAGCTGAAACAGTCAATCAATAATACCAATCATGTCGGCTGTGGAGTAATGAAAAAGGTTGAGAAGGCCCATCTCTCCATCTCCCCAAGCTTTTTAAGTTTCTCATTGCTATAAGCTCTCTGGTAATAAGCAACCAACCATCTTTTTTGTTATCATTCCATTCAAATCAAGGTCCTTTTAGGGTTTGGGTGTTTTATAACAGGAACAAAAGACAGAAAGTGCCAACGTCAAAATTCAAAAGAAAATTCATTAAGCACACTAAAAGAAATGTTAATGATTCAAGTGGGGTTGGGATTCTTCTGTTTCTCTCTCCCTCTCTCTTCTTTTCAGAATTTTTATCCATTTTCTTTTCTTCATTACCCTTTTTCTAATCTTTTAGTCTTTGCAATTCTCAAGTTTTTCTCTATCGTCTTCCGTGGTCAGCCACTGTAATCATCACATCCTGTATAACTGTTATCTACAATACCAGCTGCTGATGAAGTGATAATTTCTCTTTGTCTCTATCTATCTGAATAGGGCATATATAAACAGAAGGGAGAGGTTTCTTGAGCAGTGAAGAGCGTATTAGGTTTCTGGGGAAAACCCATCTTATTGTCTGGTCTTTCTATATTTGATTGCATGGTAAACTCTCATTCTCAGATGGTCTTTAGGATTGAGAGAGAGAGAGAGAGAGAGACAAACAAAGCTTGGAAAGAGATGTATCTGTATTGTATTTCAGAGCTGCTCAGACAAGCAATTATCCATGGCTAGACAGCGACTTGGGGAATAACCCATCATCATCATCTCTTCACGAGATTTTACTTTTGCAACCCAATGAATGATGCCTTTCTGTGTCTATATTTCCCTGCCACCTGTTCATCAACAAAGTTTTGTTTAGTTGTGTCCGGAGCCACTATTCTCTAATATTCCAGGCCTGGACTTACTTAGTCTGCTAACTTCTTGTGTCTTCAAAGGTGCAAACTAGGAACTTGAACAAGAGGTTAAAGTTGTGCAAAGATATCAAACGAACAAAAGGGATCAATTTTCTTGTTTTTCTTTGTTGGATTTTTCTGCTACATAAGCATGTTTCCTGCATCCATATCTAACTCTACGTTGTCTGAAGAAACTAGTACTGTTTCTACTGGTACCAGAGTTCAGGATATTTGCGGCCTAAATCCAGTTGTTTCAACAGCCATTTCTCCGCAACAACAACAACAGAAGTTCAAGAAGAAGAGAAGCTTACCAGGCAACCCAGGTAATTATAACATAATGTTCTTCCAGTATTTTGATTTTGCGTTAAGACTAGTAAATTTTTAAGATCAGTTTTAGATATTTATCAACTACTGGTTTTGTAGATCCCGATGCGGAAGTGATAGCATTATCTCCAAAGACCTTACTCGCTACAAATAGATTTGTATGTGAGATCTGCAGCAAAGGGTTTCAGAGAGATCAAAATCTTCAACTTCATAGGAGAGGCCATAACCTTCCATGGAAGCTCAAGCAAAGAAACAGCAAAGATATTAGGAAGAGAGCATATGTTTGCCCTGAGCCATCGTGTGTTCACCATCATCCTTCTAGGGCTCTTGGTGACCTCACTGGTATTAAGAAGCACTACTGCAGAAAACATGGAGAAAAGAAGTGGAAATGTGAAAAGTGTTCGAAGATCTATGCAGTTCAATCAGACTGGAAAGCTCATTCTAAAACCTGCGGAACAAGAGAGTACAGATGTGACTGTGGAACCCTTTTTTCCAGGTTAATTTTCCTATACTTTCTCTTTTTCTTGACCTTTGTGGAGTTCCCTTTTTACATAAGCCTCATTACTACCTTCTTCATTACTTAATTCAACATGATGAGCTCTTTCAACATTCATGGCAATGTTTAAAATGGGAGGTATCGTGTCCTCGGGATGGTGTTCATATTTTGCATCAGTTTGTTTCGTCTAGTAGCTTTTTTTGTGAAAGAGTGTAAGCTCTGCATGGAATATATCTGAAGCTCAAAGCTGTTGGCAGGTTCCATAGAAATGGAAGCCATTAATAAAAGTATCTGCTACTGGTTACATTACAAAGGCAACTAAAACGATACCCTGCGGGTCTAAGACCAGCCAATTTCAGATTTTAAAAGAACATAAACGATGGGAAAATAAAGGAACAACGAACACAGTCATGTTTTTTACAAACTTTCTCTTCAAATCAGAATCATATTCTTGCATTAAATGCTTAACTAGTTGGTAGATTTTCCTGAGCTTTTCTAAACAAAGCTTAATGCAATTTATGCATTTCAGTTTGAGAAACTTGTTTGGGTTTCCTGACAGTGTTTACGCTTTTGGGGGGCTTAGCAGTGAACTGCCTGCACTCCTTAAAAAATGATGGATATCTGCTAGCTGATCTTGTTGAAGAAAAAAGCTCACATTAATTATTTAGTTTTATGGTTTTTACTGGTACATAGGTACGTCTCGTGATTTTTCACGGAGAGTTGTCAAAGTTTACTCGCAGGAAGACACTGAACCTCTGACCTCCTCCATCATTAAAGTAGATAAATCTGCACAAAAATCCGATAGTGCCCCATCTGCTTTCGTTTTCTTCATCAGTACCACATGCTTGGGGGTCTCAATTGCGTATCTTTGTTTCATGCATGAGCTCAATTTTTTCGATCTTTTTTCCCCTACTGTCTACATTTCTGCATGCACATTCATATTCGACCGCCCATTCTCTCTCTCTCTTTCCATTGTTTGACCAAAGAAGATCATTATGCTTTGTGCTTTCTAGCTTTATGACAATCATGTATCCATCCTATCCGCATGCATGACGCCTGGACTTTTATCTCTTCCTTTGCATTAATAACCCACTAAAAGATTTAGTAAAGAAAAGAAAAGCATTAGTGTGATCAGATTAAACTTTCATATTAAATCTTGAAAATGTCAACTTCTTCAATTAGTTTACTTGCTTTGTTCTGTCATACCCTGATTTTGTTTTCCATTTCAACTTGTTCATTCAGTATTTATCATTCCTAACTCATTACTAATTATCGTTTATAAGCTTAACATCTAATTTGTTTTTGATATGCTAATCTTATTTGCATTCACTTATTAACAGGAAGGACAGCTTCATTACACACAGAGCTTTTTGTGATGCATTAGCTGAAGAAAGCGCGAGACTCTCAGCTCAGCAAATGATGTCCTCAAATCAAACTCTGCTTCTTCAGACCTCACAGACTCACCCACCACTCTTTACTATCCCTAACCATCAGATCTCACTTTCTCCATGGGATCAATCTCAGAACCTTACTCATCCTCAAAACTCGGTTCATATCAAGCCTGAACCTCACCCCTTTCAGAGTAGTACTTCTACGCCACTTTTCCAAGAACCACCACCTTTCACCACCGTCCACAAGGGTTTGGTAGTTTCACCCTTCCAAAGCCTCTCACACTCCAATGCCGTCACAGCAGCGGCATCGCACCATCTGTCAGCCACTGCACTCCTTCAAAAGGCTGCAACTGTGGGTGCAACTCAGAGCACTGTGGGTCAAAGCCACATGATCCCATTGAACATGGGTGAGGTAGGACCGGCTAGTCATCAAGTTGCTGACTCAGTGAGTCACATCTCACAATGTCCGAACTTGAGCGGCCTCTCCACGTGGCAGAAGAATGATCGTTTGACTAGGGATTTTCTTGGTCTGGCTTGTGAAGAGCATGGTGTTAATGGAAATGGAAATGGTATTGCAAGTGGTAGAAGTCATGTTAACATCAGCCTGAACCTCAGGGAAATGCTAAATTACACTGGCGGTGTAGGATTCCAGAATCATGGTTTTGGATACACTCATCCTCCTGCCTCTGAAGCTTGGGGTGACTGCTAGAACGCAAAAATATGAAGGAAAAAATCATTTGCCTACCTTCGAAGACAGAGAGATATTATAAAGGGTTTAAAGAATTATATTCTTTGTTTTACCTATATTCCTTAAATCTCTCTAAGTGCTTATCAATTTGTTGTTAATTTCATGCTTTTGAGGCTACCTTTAATTTGGTCCCTTAAGTAGCTTATATGTTGGATGATCTTAGTGATAATTTTATGCTTGTTGAGGAGGAAATGTTACATATATGTACTTCTATCTATGATGTGTTGGTTTTATTTGATGTCCTTCGCAGTAATTAATGCAAGGTCGAATTTACCTTTGCTAGCAGTAATTAATGCAAATTCCCTTTTACCTTTGCTCTTTTGTCCCATCTTTATCTCGATAGCTATGGATCACAAGCCTGCCTCGCAATACAACTGACATGAGATCGATGGAAAGGGGTATTAGATGCCAAGAGTTTCCGCTTTTAGCTCTTCACGACGCTTGTAGTACTGTCAAAAGAGTACACCATTGGCATATAAAGACAAGTTGGAGATGCCCCTCCTGTCTCCATGCTATAACCATGATTGACATACAACCTTTATAGTTGAAAGGGAAGATAAGCACATCAGCCCCACTACATTACAGTCGTCCTTTGAAATTGCAAATCAAGAGATCTTTGCGAAGAAGATGATATAAACAAATAAGGTTCGATATTCCTATATTGAAGGTAAGAGGGGATCCTACATGGGAAATGATCAATTATTAAAAGAATTAAAGATCAACTTTTTAAAGGAGGATAGTAGATTGTATCATCAAACAGTAATGAATAAAGACAAGCAAGAAGCTGATGAGGTAATCATGTTGACGAGGTGAGGGGCCTTGGAATGGAATAGACTAATGCCCCCTCAAAACCAACCTATTGCCTTGTTGACACTGGCACTACCAAATACTTAATTTCATTTCTAAACTTCTTATGCAAATAATCGAAAAGGGGATGAGATTTGGATTTTAGAGTACTTCCGAGAGTTGTAATTCAACAAATTTTAAAATTTTCTCAAGAGATTATTACAGAAATTTTATTAAGCCACATTTAACTTTAGATAGGCATATTATGTATGTATGTATTATCATTGTACTGTCTTGCATTTACTACACATAATTTCTGTGAAAAGCCGATTGATGTAGATTTCTTTCCAAAAGCATAAGCATCCAATGTGACCACTCACATTTGGCCTTGGCTGAAATGACAGGTTTCAAATTGGACTGCCAAACTCATCTAATATATGGCACATGTCTGACAAATATAATTATGCATGTGGAATTATGGTTAATTTATCGTGATTGAAATCTACATGCAAGTAGTTCAATTCGGACGAGCCCTGGACTCGTAGATTTAACTAATTAAACCAAAAATAGTTATTTATGTCCTCCCAAGTCAGTATTAACAATCTAATTTCCTCTCTCTACTGAGCACATTTTTGAAAGTGTAATAACTTTCCAATGAGATCACGGCACCAGCTAGCCATGCACTTGCGCAAATGTTCATGCATATCCAAGTTCTTACACAAAGTCTTACTGAAGAATGATCACGAAGACTGAAGCATATAGCAATTTCCAACGACTTCTTTTCCACAATCACTTTATGGAACGTACTAAGAAAAGAAGATGATAAGCTTCAAAGAAATAATGGTCTTTTTTAAAGAAGGGTATAGAGGGCTGAAACCTGTTATAAGCGTGAGTGGAAAGGGGGACTGAGCTGACGGTCTGGTCTCTATATGTATTTGTGCGGGTGGGGTGGTGGTCCGGGACTTCGTAGTAGAGCAATGAAAAGAAAATGTCAACGGTTTTGAAAATGATATTCGATTGAACTTTGAAATTTTGAATTACTATTCTCTGAGTCTTCTTTTCTAACCCTTTATCAAATTCCGTGCATGGCTCCATTGCATATCCAATCCAACACGTATCGTTTCAGTTGGTAGGTTCACTTACCTTAGCATCCACAATCATTTCTCATACAAACTGTTCTGTTTTCCTGATGACACACCACTATTGGACTATTATTCCTGGTCCTTTGATGAATTATGAGTGAGTCTTTATAAAAACAGCGTGCTTTGGGTACTGAAACTCTCTGTAAGATTAGCATCATGAAAGATGTAACGCATAATTTTAAGATGAAGTTTAATGGTTGAGACTTTATCTTCAAGCTTTACGTACAGATGCTGGGTTATTACATAGATTAAGAAAAAGGGTGTATCCTGATTTTACAAGTATTGGTTGAATGTATCTAACTAGATTTTCTTTTTATCAACTATAAAGGCAAAATCAGATCGACAACTATACCGTGCAATGAACAAGAAGGCATGTCGCTTTGTTAATCCTAGAAAATAAGCTATTAACATGTTGAATCAACTTCTAAACGAAAAGGTCTTAGCCAGATTTGAAAGGAAAAAAAAAAAGGTAAAAAGCAAATCATTATTGGAGCAACTTAGTATATTCAGCATGCAAAAGAAGGAATAGAAACCTAGGAATTAATGAAAGAAGAGCTTGTGGTCTTACGGTATATCCAAGCTTTTGGAAAGTGTGCGTTAGTTGCAGGGTTAAGGTACCATACATGCCATTTGCCTTGTAAAAAAGATTGCATCTTTTTATCTCCATCTACTGCACGTCCAGACAAACCAAAAGTTGCTCTCTCCTTCCTCTTTTCAGCATACTTGCATAAGTCATCTTCTTTTAGGGAATCTCATTTTAACAAACCTGCCTTTTCCCTCCTTTTTTCCCCTCCTCTTCCACTACTAATTATTACCAAAACCTTTTCCTTTTTCTTGGTCTATGCTTCCATCTCTTTACCACTTCGGCTGCACACCCCCATGCATGCTACTACTACACATGCATTTAATAGTAAAGAAATGACCTTGCATCACTTTGGCCTCTGGCAATCTTTTGCAAGCGCCAACTACATTTCTTTCTCAAAACTTGGATAAACAACTTTCTTTTCTCAATAAATGGATAAACATTTATAGTCACTAGTAAATGATTAGGAAATAGGAATATCTGATGATTGTGATTAGGGACTCCTGCTAATTAATGGCCTCTTTTACTCAGAATATTGTGCGTTAATGGCTACTTTTATGACTGCATTAATGCTTTTTACCGCTGGTGCGTGTTTGCTTGGTCGACCACACATTCTTAATCTCATATCATGTTACATCACCATATCTGATTTCGCTTTAATTTGAACAAATGAGAGTTTCTAAATGAAAAGTTTCTAGTAAAGCCGAAGATTACACGATTGGATCACCAAATGACTTTCATCAACTGTTCAGAACTTCCCATCAAACTGATGATTTTAGCGTATAACAGTTTACTCCAAAATACTTGTCCAAAACCGAGTGCCTGCAAATAGAAAAGTATCAATAAACTCTGATTACAAGGCTCTGAAAAAAGGACATGTAGGAAATACTCTCCATAATGATGGCAGCTGGATTCCAAAACCTTTATAAAGTATAAGCTCATATCATTACTCATTACGATGCTTGGAACGCCTTTACAGCCCCCTAGCCAAAGGTAAAGATGCATGTGCTGATAACAAGAAGCAAAAAAGTTTACCCAGAAGAAGATGCTGATAATTGTAGAATATTGAAAAGAAACAAAAGGTTAACACTCTTCTTGGGTAACTTTGAAAAGACTGCTCATTCAGAGAAAATGATGCAGTAAAAATAAATAGCATCGGAGAAGATATCACGAGAGTA
Organism: Erythroxylum foetidum; assembly: GCA_026546835.1. Classification (NCBI taxonomy): domain Eukaryota; kingdom Viridiplantae; phylum Streptophyta; class Magnoliopsida; order Malpighiales; family Erythroxylaceae; genus Erythroxylum; species Erythroxylum foetidum. Next base: position 14,577,141 of record JANZLF010000009.1, read on the forward strand.
GGATACTAATTAAACTTCAAGCAGCTGGCATAACTTAGAACTCAAGGAAAGACATATGCGCCTAAAGATCCATTATCCAAGGTCATCTATCAGGATTCTCATTTGAAATATCTTTGAAACCAAACAGATTTTCATGTTGTTAGTCCGAAAACAATATAAAGTTGTAATTTTCCATACAATATGCGATTCAATACATAATATCATATTGGCCGCATACAGTGCTACATTTCGTTTTTAACAATTTGACTTGCCATGAATATGTTATATTCGTTGTTTACTCTCTACCATGTCTAGACTGTTTCTAATATTTTATAAACGCCGACTAAAGAAAAAAAAAGTCTTATTTTTCTTCTTTTTTTTCTTTACAAGCACCAAGAGTGAGCTTTTAAAAAGAATAAAATGAAATAAAATAGAAGTAGGTCAAGAGTGAGCCTTGGGCAATTATCCTTCTTGCCTTTATCTAGGATCAGGCCTGACCATGTCCTTAATAGAACTATTATCTTGCAGTTGTGGAAAGGGTATTTTCCGCCCTTTTCCACCATATTTTTGTTGAAATGTGATTCCAAAGTTGTAGTGCCACTCTTCTAGTGTTTGACCAAGTCCTCGTTAGTAATTTGTTATTAATGTCTGTCGTGATCTCTAGTTAGTAGCAAGTCAGTTTTTAGTAATGGTCTATGTTTATGTTTCAGTTGAGCATTTATAGGAGTCAGTTGTGTTTTTAGATCCTATATATAAGAACCTTGAGTCTTTGTGTTTATTATACTTTTGAGCAATTAAAGTTCTATTTATCCAAAGCTTTCCCATCATTTGCTTCTACAGATTTTTATTTTAGTTATATATTCAACATTTTGTGGTATCAAAGCCACATTCGACATATCTGGGCATAGAAGCAAAAGGTATTTGTGAAGTCAAAGAGTCATGGCAGCCAATGGAGTATCTCTCAGCGTATCTCAACCTTTGATCCCTATTTTCAAAGGTGAAAGTTATAAATTTTGAAGCATCAAAATGAAAACTCTACTTAAGTCTTTAGACTTATGAGACTTGGTAGAAAATGGGTGCCTGAATCCAGATAAAGAGGCAAGATTGAAGGATAACAAAAAGAAAGACTCTAAGGCACTATTATTCACTAAGGCACTATTTTTCACTCAACATGCTATCCATGAAACTATTTTCTCCAAAATTACAGCAGCAACTACTTCACAAGAAGCATGGATGATTTTGAAGAATGAGTATCAAGGCTCATCAAAGGTAATCACAGTGAAACTTCAAACTCTTCGTCATGACTTTGAAAAGTTAGCAATGAAAAGCAATGAAACTATGCAACATTATTTATCTAGAACAACCACAATTGTTAGCCAAATGAAGTCGTACGGTGAGCAAATTACTGATCAAATTGTTGTTGAAAAGTTTGGAGGAGTTTAACTCCAAAATGTGATCATGTGGTGGCTGCAATTGAGGAGTCTAAGGATTTATTTGTTTTGTCATTTGATGAGCTAATGAATTCTTTGCAATCACATGAAGTAAGGCTAAATAAATCACTTGAAAAGAATGAAGAGAAGGCATTTTAGGTGATGGGGGATAGTTCCACTTTAAGGAACAAATTTGAACAATCAATAATAAGAGGATGTGGTAGAGGTGGTTTGTATGGTAGAGGTAGTGGAAAAGGTCAAGATAGAGGGTGGCAACGAGTTCAATGTTACAATTGCCATCAATTTGGGCATATTGCATCAAATTGCTAGAGCAAAGGAAATCAAACAAGTTTTGTAGAAGAGAATGAAGCAGAAGAAAATGAAGAGGAATGTAAGTTGTTCATGGTTTCTTCTCATGCTACCAATATGTCAAATGGTATTTGGTTTTTGGACAGTGGATGTTCTAATCACATGTCCGGCATGAGATCATTGTTTAAGGATCTTGATGAGTCCCTGAAGATGTAACTTAACTTGGGGACAATAACCAAATTCAGATTGGGAAAGGGTACAATTGTTATCACAACAAGCCATGGTAATGTGAATCAACTTCATAATGATTACTATATTCCTAGTTTGGCACATAATCTATTAAGTGTTGGGCAACTCATGGCTAGTGGTTATTCAATTTTGTTTGATGAAGGTGCATGTCTTGTTAGAGATAAAAAATTTGGTTAGGCAATTGTCAATGTGAAAATGATTGAGAACAAAATGTTTCCTCTTGAAGTTTCGTTTTTAAACAACCATGTTTTTATTACTAGTGTGATGAATGAGTCTAGATTGTGGCATTTACGATATCAGCATTTGAATTTCAGTGGCCTGAAGGTGTTGGGTCAAAAATGTTGGCCCCTAAAAAAAATTTTCTTGATAAATAAGCATGATTAGATTAACTTTGGGGTCTTGCTAGATTAATGTTTGTCGGAGTTAATTAGCATGTTAATGCGAGTAAGATGATATGATATAAGTTAAGGGAATTAAAGAGTTAAGGTGATAAGTAAAATAAGGGGTATTGTTGGAAGATCACTTAAGCATTACAGTCTTAAGGCATAAGGGAAGAGGCAAAATGGACATTGGGATTTCATTAAGGATATAAAAGGGAGAAGAAAAGACTTGTCTTGCATTGGAAGAGAGAGAAAATAAAAATTGGAGAAAAGAGAGGAGAGAGAGTGTCGTGTAGGAGAAAGGAAGAGAAAAAAAAGAGGGCTAAGCTAGGTTTCAATTTTTCTTAACCTTCAAGAGGGATTTTAGAGTTGAGAAAGAAGGGAAAAAGGAAGAGGAAGATTAGAGCTTCTATTAGAGCCAAGAAAATCATTGTTTAGTGAAGATTTAAGGTAAATTTTTGCTTTGATATTTGGATTTTTGGAAGGGTTCTGGTTCAAAGAGCTTAGAAAATGCATGAGTTTAAGTATTCTAGGGTCAATTTTATGAATACGTCTCTTTGGGTTGTCCAATTTGAATTCCTTTTGATTTGAAGTTTTTGTCAATGTTGAAGAAAATCAAGAGAGACAAGAGGAGCAAAAGTAGAGGCTTTTTGAGTAAAGTTTTCAAGCAAGGAAATTAAGGTGGGTGACATTTTTATAATTAAGTCAATAAGCTATTAAATGTTCTTCAAATAAATAGAATTAAATGTTTTTCTAACTACCTTATCAAAGTGCACTTATTGTTCTTTAAATGCTTGAGAATGTGCCACATGCTTTTTATGTGTGAATTTTGTGAATGAATTTTTGAGTTGATATGAGAATGATTGTTAAATGCTTCATAATTATGGTATATGTTGCCTTTACATGATTTGAGAAATGATTATTAGGATTGGCGTATAATTTTGGTAGTGGCATTGGAAAATGATGATAGAATTGCATATGAATAGTTCATGCTCATGAAAGATAAGTTTTCAAAAATGTGCCTATTGGGCAAACTGTTTTTAGTTCATGAATTACATATTATGTAGTTTTGGTGTAGTTCATCCAAGAAATGTCACGTGCACGTTGATCAAGAAAAGACTTCTCCTGCCTGCCTGCTATTGGCACGGAACTCCTTCAAGGACTCCCTCAAGTTTATGACTACACAGGAGAAGTCTTTTCTTGAAATGTGATTCCAAGGCACCATTATCCTAGTTTTTGACCAAGTCTTAGCTAGTTTGTGTTAATTTGTTATTAATGTCTATCGTGATCTCTAGTTAAGAACAAGTCAGTTTTCAGTAGAGATGGCAATGGGTAGGGTTCGGTTCGGGTTTTACTCAACCCATATCCATATCCATTTTTTGTGACTCAACCCATATCCATATCCATATCCATCGGTTTTTACGATTTACTACCCATATCCAAATCCATTAGATTATTCGAGTTTTTGGATATCCATCGGGTTGTATAACACATAAAAATATAACTTCTAAATTGAAAATATGGAGAGCAAATTTTTGCGAACGCTCTAAATCAAAATTAACTTAA
>JANZLF010000009.1:14588631-14601741 GCA_026546835.1 Erythroxylum foetidum
ATTCAATTTCACTCCAATTCTATATTCAAAACTTAATCTACACAATTATCACCCAATTTTCCAATTTACACTATCATACCGGGAATATGTCATACATGTACGTACATTCATATACTTGTGCAATAATAAGCATGTATCGATATTTATAGAGGCTAAAATGCATGTGCAAATTCAAATTATGCATGCACCCAATCCTAATCCATCTGAATTACCAATATGCCCTTCATATTGGTAACGGGATGTTACATTAGTATTACCTAGCAATGATGTACTAGTTACTGCGTGTATAATGGTCTAGTTGAATTCAACTAAGGTCAATCAAAGTTTCCATTGTAATGTGCGTGTTGGTTAGAAATAGTTTTTAAATTCTTTGTACACTGCTTTTGTGTTTACAACAAGATCAGTTTGCATTGTCTTCTTATTCCTTTATATCCTAATAATGATAAACAATTGGTCATATCACTGCCACCAACATAAGTCAATAATATATTAAATTTACATATATTTGATACTACAATTGCATAATGTGATATTTGCTTTTGTTATACATTTTGTTTAAGAAATGGCAAGTACTTCAAATCCCAAAATTATGTTTGAGTAATTTTATAAAGAGTGCTTCAGATTTAAACTAGAAATGGTATATAAAGGTGGAGAGAAAAAAAAATTAGTTGTAAGGTAGATAAGATTACCTTCGTTGATTTTATGCTTAATGGTAAGAGGTTAGGGTATAGAAAAGTGTGGGATTTTACCTATAAATTTCCATTTGAGTCCTTTAAAGATGGTTTTAGGCCATTATAGAATAACAATGATGTAAGGAGCTTGATTGGTGTAATTGAAGCGAGAAAAATAAAAATAGTTGGGGTGTTTACGAATAGGGAGAAGTACCTCAAGTTAAGCCGAGTTACTAACCCTGAGATTGATATTCTAATTGAGGTAATTATCGATGATAATGATAAGGAAGGTTTACTAGCACCCACAAATACATCGGTTGCAGCACCCACATATGCAACCTCAAATCAACCCATTTCAAAAACATTTAAAGTTGAATATGGATATGAAGCATCAAATGATTCAGATTACCTATTATACTACGAAAGCTAATCAATAGATATCAGTGACTTAGGATATTAAAGTGAAGAAATTCCTAATGATATCTATGGATATGCTACAGAAGAAAGGTTACCTGCTATAAGTGAGGGGTGTATTGGTATTGAGAATATTAACTTAAGTGATGGGGATGGTGATATTAGTAGCCCAGAAGTTAGTTCTAATAAGGAGAGGAATAAGAAACCTAAATATCCACACTTTTTCCCTCCTGGTTAGATGATGAGGGACTTATTCTGAAGTAAGGAAAGATATTTAATTACATTGACATATTTAAGAAAGCTTTGAAAAACATGAGTATTTTTTTAGATTTGACTATGTTTTTATAAAGAAAGAAAGGCTAAGACTTACCGATATGTGTTTAATTGATTGTATAATTATTCTATAATCCTTAGCGATTAATGACTTGAAATTATTTAAGATACTCACGTTGACTCATATGTGATTTTAGGCACAATTCGGAAGCAAAGAAGTTAAAGTGAGCCGAAAGTACGATATTTTGGCCATTTTTTGAAGATTCACAATCCTTTGTCTTCTTGGAGCAAGAAAAAGAAAAGAAAATGAAAAGAAATGAAGAATGATGCATTAAAATGTCTTATAGTCATGCTAGAAAAGTTGCATAGCCATGAGTGTGCGTGTCATGGTTGTGCAATAAGATGCATGAGCGTGAGTTATTCCACACCCATGCATCTTTTTTACATACGAGGGACATAGGGCATGAAACACACAGCTAAGGAGAATATGCATGTAGCATGTGGGCAAAGACCAACAAGTGCCAATAGAGTGGGAAACAAGGAGCCCAAAATGAAAACACAAAAACACGGCCAAGGAGCAGGAAACTACAACATGGAAATGTTGGGTATGAGACATTGCACAATAAGGGACGTCCAAGAAGAATAAAACACAAAGCAAAATAGCAACATAGCAATGTCTAAGGAGTAGCCTAAAACACAAAAGTTTGGTCAAAGAAGCAACGAGGGTTTTCGGAAGTGTTGCTTTTAAATAAAATAAAAGAGGCATTATAGCATGATGATTTGGATAGAACAGAGAAGACACCCCCCCTCTCATCTTTTCAGTGATCGCCTGTTCCCACCTCTTCTTCCATTGAGGGCAATGCTTAGTTAAAGTAGGGGAGGTTTACTTTATTTGTTTTCTAAATATTTCTGTCTTTGGTTTTGTTCAGTTGTTTTCACTTTGTTTTCATTTATTTTCTTCTCGAGCATGATAGTTTGTTTGTTTATGCATTTGTGTGTTTCTTTGCAAATATTTATGTCTGTTTTATTTCGTTGTTTGGTTGATGTTTTATTTAGTTTTTTTAGAACATTTGGGTGGTTTGTTATTGCACTTTTTTTATGAACTCACCTTTGTCAATTACTAACTTCATAGTAGTGGTGGAAGCCCGTTCATAACTAGGCTTAGCTCTGGGATAAATTGACCTATCCAAATTTTTTTAGTTAGCTTTTCAAGTCAAAAGGAACTAATTAATTTATCTTTCTTGGGGACCTGATTGTTGTTTCTACTCTGATATTAGAGAATTGCTTGACTGGCTCAGTTCTAAATAAATAAAAAATGAATATTATTAGGTGACCTATGTGAGTACCAATCATGGCTGAGTTTGTTGGAACGGTGTCATTTTCCCTTAAGTTCTTGAATGTATGGAGTTGCTAGTATTGGGAGGAATTTTCCCTTTTTGGGCCGATACAAATTTCACAAAATCACACACTCTTGGTATACCAATTCTAGCAAGTACGAATGACACGACATTCATGCCCCTTAAGTGGCTTATGTATAGAGAAACTAGCGATTGGGAGAGTTAAGTCCCTTTTTAGTTCGTTAAATGACTCGAAAAAAAACTAAGGGTATTATTTCATCTTTAGTTACCCCTTTGAGATGCAATATACTGGGGAAATACCCAATGAGGTACCTCTTTGAGGCTTGTATTACTAGGGAATAATAATATTGATTAATAATTTTTTCACCAAGCACTCCTTTGAGACGGAGAGGATGATGAGGGGATGATCCTAATTTGTTTTTGAAATGTTTGTTTGCACTCCTTTGAGTCTCGATTGATTTAAAGATGCTAATGGATATCTATTGTGATTAAGGTTTATTGAATCTTTGAGCTAAGCTTGGTAGAGATAGTTAATGATGAACTATTACTTGGAGCGAGTATTTGATTAAGTTGAGATGTAACAAATTATTTTGCTTGATCTTGCGGTCTTAACTTTATGACATTTGAGCTATTTTTCCCCTTTTATTTGCGTTTAAGTTTGATTTGTTTGAGGACAAGCAAAAGTCTAGCATAGGGGAGTTTGATAAGTCAATATTCTTAATATATTTTAGCTCTATTTTGTCATTGTTTTTGTATTAAATGATGTTAAACTGCCTTTAGTTTTTTTGAATTTGGTACTGCTGCTATGTTTTCGGTGTTTGTAGATGTTTTGGGAGGAAAATGAAGATCAGAGGAGTACATGGTCAGACCGTGTAAATTAACACTGACCGTGTCTTCCAATAGCAAAAAGGCAGCTGACTCGAGAAGAACACAGTCTGATTGTGTATTGTCACACGACTTTTGTAAGATAGTTTTGACAATTTTTTAGTGGTAAAAAAGGCAGTTAGCGGATTTTGGAAAGGGAGAGAAATTTTGGGTCGAGTCTGGAGAGAAAACAAGAGAAGAAAAAGGAGAAAGAACGGAGAAATCGTAAGGGGAGATTTGAAGATTGAGAAATCGAGATTCAAGAATCAACTGGAGTTCTTTCTCCTCCTCTTTTATTTGTTATTTATCTTTGATGTTCATGTTTATGATTTTACTCTTTAGTAAAATTCAGTCATGACTATGTAAAATTTCTTATTTTAGGATGTTTGTTTCAACTTGGGATTTATGCATTAAACTTTATGCCTTTACTTATAAATTCAATGTTGTCTTGATTTTAGTATAGTATTTTGATCTAATGTTGATTTTATCTATCTAATCTAGAGTTTCTTATTGAATGCTTATAAATGTTAAACTAAGTACTGAAAAGTGATGTTTAATGTCTGAATTACTAGATTAGACTTAATTGAAAGAATATCTAGAAATAGAATTCTTCATTAAGAGTATTTGAGATTAATTATTATGTTCATTGGGTTGGATTCGATTTTATTCTAGGAAACTAGTTTAAAAATTGGAATCAACACATCAATTACTTCAAAATAATTAATTGATAAGAGTGGGTTAATGTACTTAGATCAATATTTTATTTCATAAGGATGACATGCTTTCTTTGTTGGGATAATTTTCTAGAATATTAGGTTAAATTCTGTTAATTGTGTATTGATATTTCTTTTACAAATGAACTATCATATTCAATTGCTTAGTGAATTTAGAAGGTATAAATTTTGTACTTTGACCTAGTTCTTGTGGATCGACATTTGATTGCTTCAACTAAACCCGTATAATTGCGGAGCTTGTCAAATGTAAGTGATAATAGCAAATGATATTATTTGTTAAATGCAAACTTAAGTGCAGAGCCTTCTCAAGAAAGCATTATGATAAAATAAGTTGAGAGAACTCTGCAATTGTTGCAGAGAGGGTTAGGTAAGGAGCGCTAACTCCATTAGAGCTTAAGCTTATTTATAATAGATTCTAAACATTTTAGTATTTAATTGAAATTAAATTCTAATTTCATTTACATTTAAATTATAATTAAATACCAGTTATGTCTAAATAAGATTCAATATCTTATATTGATCCTTATTTATTAAATATATCATATTTAATCATAAAGTTTCTCAAACTTTATAATCAAGTTCAACTTGATTAAAATATCTTTGCTATCTTCAACCTATTCTTTATATGTGACTCATTAGGTTCCTAAATATGTTGGTAATAGATACAAATTATAACCTTACATCATATTTAGGATTAGATAAGTTAAACTTTTTTAATTCTCTGATTAAATGATTTATGTCCATAGATTAAAATTGATGTTTAGCAACATATCTTGAACACTCAAATATTTTAGAATGTCAAAGTGGTTTTGATTATTCTTTCGTGCATGATTTTTTTGTATAATTCAATTATTTCATTATATAACATTTCGATTAGACATAAAGAATGAAATTATTATCTACACTATTTTGTGTCCAATTATATTAGTACTTCAGCATTAGTTATTGATTCAATTAATAATATTTGTAAACTATTCACAAAACATAATTCCACCTTGGCCAAGAATTTTCTACATCAATACTAATTGAGAAAAATGAAACATCCTCCTTAATTACTTTTAGGTGATGTATTCTATTTTGATCACTCAACTACCTCCATATAGTTCATGCTATCTCCAATGACTACTAATTGAACTACCCATAATTAGAATAGGTCATAAGTAGTCTCAAAACATAGCAATCCCTATACAAGATAACTTTGAAGATCTCAAGTCAAAAGATGACTTATACAATCATTACAATAATAATTTTTATAGACATATAAGTAATGATCTAAATAAATTTCTAATACGGAGTCAATTTAGTGAATTTATTCTCTAGCATGCATTCATACATTTGCTTAAATATTTTCATGCTTTAGCCTATAAGACTGACTACTTCTTTTAAGAAAAAAAGATAACATGTGATACTTTTTTTATGTTCTATTAATGCCCAATTTTAATAGAACACTTTAGGGATAATACATAAATGCAATATAAATTTCATAATTGTAATCACATTATAAATTTATTTATAATATATTAATTACCACATGGACTTTATTATATATATATATATATCTAAATATGGATAAGATAAAGAATGTCTTTAAATTATTTTGTTACTAAACTATAACCAACTATTTGAAAATTAATACATAAACCAATAAGCTTATCTTTTAGAGCTTTTAAAAATTTCCATAATTTGTAATACATTTCATACTTCTTAATTTAAGAAGTATTTAGCTAATACAAGACAAGAAGGATCCAATCTAACAATCCAAAATTCGTACAATACACATTAAAACATCTAGTGACCATCCATGACAGAAGAAAGGATAATCGCATCAACAAACTAGTAGTAAATATCTTAATGCAATTGTCGTCGGAGGATGAGGGAGATATCTCATAAGAATCTTTTACAATTTGCATCAGAAATAGTGGAATATTAAACTTGGGATTTGCTGAGCAGGAAGTCAACGTTGCAACTTGGTTCAACCGGATTTTGGCCGAACGGTACGTTGCCGTTTGGATCCATCGATTGGCAACCTTCGGTGACGAACTTCACGTAGAAAACTCCTGCAAAACAAAGGAAGGCACGTCGGGGGTGAGGTCCCGATTAGCCCCTCCGACGATCAAGTAAGTCTTTTGGTGAAGGTGAGTGTGATCAAAATCAGAGAGAAAACTAGGTTATTGGTGTCGTACCTTTATTAAGAGAGAATAATACCTTATATACGATTTCCTGTTAGGTTTTAGGTCTTTGCGTTTCTTACGTACGTGCATGGGAGGTTTTTCCATGCTAATAGGCTGTGGATTCGTGGGTTAGGCCTGTGTTGATTGAAGAATGTGAGACAAACCGACTAGCCTGTAGGATTGAGCTCGGGTCCAATATGGCCGACCCAACCACAACTTAAAAACTATTAACATCAAGATTGCACAAAAAAAGGGAGAGAGAGGAGTATTAAGATCTAAAGTGAAATTCTACAGCATAAAATAGGCAGTAATAGAATCCATGTGTAAAAATGGGACATGGTAACAACCATAATGGCTGTTGAATGAATGAGAAATTCTAACTAAATTTTACCTTATGGAATTTAGCTGCCTTTCTCATTTTAGTTTCTATCTCACTTTCACTCCCTCAAACTTTTTTAATTAGCTAAAATCCTAAAATTGAAGCCTTAATTCTTAATTCCTGAAGTATAACTCTATCATAGCATATTCTTATTTTTATTAAACATATGTAAATTTAATCATTGTTTTTTATACCTTTAGAAAGTAAATTTTCAGTATGTTTTCACCCTTAAATAACCTTCTTCAAAATTAAGATGAGTTACAAGTTCTCTCTTAACACAACTCAAACCTTTAATTTATTAGAAAGGAAAGATCCTTTTAATCTATCTACTAACACGTTTAAATTTAAATTTAGAATGTATAATCTTAAAAATAATTACTTATTAAATAAAATATTATGAGTAACTTTTATATAGAATTTTATTATAAAAGTGCAATTAAATTGATATTAATAACCAAATCAAGTTAGAAAATACAAAAACCAAAAGATACAAAAGAAATGAGACAATAAACGCAAATTTATAAAAAAAAATAAAATTGACTTAAATTTAATGATATGTATTTCGTATCGTAATAACTACTACAAATTATACTGACCAATTTCAAATGTTGGATTTTAACCAAAGAAATTCAACAGCTGCCTCCATCTCAGCATAACGAGAAGACTCGAGGAAGGATCAATTGGAAAGTTGAAAAAGACGATGATTCCCCGCTCACCACGCAACGAATCGCGCGCCATTTCTCGTCTTCGAACAATCAAGCTCTTGGGACCCACATCCACGCGCTTTACAATTATCTCTGTTCTTGTCTTTTGAGACTTCGTTTTCAGGTTTCCAAATTCATCACTCATTTTTAGCTTTAAATACTCCTCCATTAATATTAATACACGTACGTGGGATAATAAAGAGGAGGGATGATATTTTTGTTATTATTTAATTAATAATCAGATCTATACTTCTTTTTTGAGTTGACCTTAATTTACGTGTGAGGATGACCACACCAGTTTAATTAAATGAAATATAATAATATTCTCAATGAATAAATAAATAAATAAATATGGTTCAATTTTCATTTATCTAATTTTAGTAGGGGAAATTACACTCGTTGATGTTAATAAAATCTGGTTCTTACCTAACTTTAATTTATGTTATTGTATGATTAAAAAAAAGAAGAGGTGCAATGGATTGACTTTTCCTCTTTTGCATTATCAGATAAGGCAGCTTATTTCTGTTTCACGGTAACATTGAGATAGGTCCCATGTCGGATTCGAATGATCCAATTCACCTTTTGTATAATTTTTTCATTAGTGCTATTCCATTCACGACTATAAATAGGCTTGTTAGAATTCAATTGAGTAGCAAGGATTCATCCATCTTTAACTAAAAATTAGGAGTATGATTTTTTATTTTAAATATAGAGCAACCTTAAATTTTTGAACCAATTGTCTCATCCTGTAAGGTGCCTATAAATTAGCGAGAAGATTAGTCACTGAATCCACTAATAAATACCCTAGTATCAGACCAAAAAAAAAAAAAGCTCGTTAGGGCATTTATAATTATAACGCGAACGAAAAAGCTAACAAAGCAATAACTTCCCTATGTCTTGGATTTTAACATTATTTTATTGAAGAGCTAAAAACACTCTATTTAAATCATAAGGAGCCATTGAATTAAATACTTATTAATTGCATTTTGATACGAGGAACTACTATTCTTCAATTAGATAGAGGTCTTTTATAATATCCGGGATAAGTATAAATTGAAATAACAAAAAGTTATAGTTTTAATAAATTATCTGATCAATTAAGACAGATTACCAAATCAATATTGTTAAAATGAAAGCATATATACATCTATGATATGAAAAAGGAGATAACAAAGTCGAATCAAAGTACAAATTTAGATTAAAAAATAAAGGCCAACAAGCAAAAGGTCACATCACTTGCCTTTGTCATTAAGAAATAGGAGAGATGTTCGTTATATTAATAATTAAATGCCTACCAAAAAATGAACAAGAAAAGTTGAAATAATATGAAAATATACCAAAAATGAAAAAAAAAAAGAGAAAAGGAAAGGCAATATTTCTTCCCTTTTTAGTTTTTAACTTTTTTAATCCCCTTCGTTCTTGTGGCAGGCGATCAAATATAAGAAACCCTAGATCTGCCACGTGGAAGTTCCAACGTCGTGGTTCCATGCTTACGTGGCAGACGGCCCTGCCTATAATACTAGTGCAAGAAACAAAATTTGTGAAACTAATATATAGACAGAAAAAACAGGACAAAGAGATAGAGAGGAGAGAGACATAGAGCGAGAAACAGGGCGCGCAGAGGCCGTCCAAAAACACAGCAGCAGCTCAGATATAGAGAGAGAGAGGGGAGACAGAGATAGAGGGAGAGAGACAACGGACGGTTTCTCGGTTCTTTTTAGGGCTCGCCATTTTTCAACGTCCGAAATTTAATTAATTAAGACTAAAAAATCACCAAATAATTGATTAAGGAAAGGACGAACAAAGAAAAGCAGTGAATCAATACATATCATAGAAGTATTAAATTCCTGGATCTTGAAGGTTTCCATTTAGTTCTGACTGCTGCATTTTTTATCGGATTCGGTTTCTCTGTTATTTATGTACGGTTGTTGAGTTTGGAGGAGAGATCCTTCTAGAGCGAGGAATCTAGAAGGGCGTCGGATCTGGTGCTTGACGGCGGTTGATTGATCGGCGGATGAGAGAGGTAGATAAAGAGGAAAAGGATGAAATGGGTAACATTGCTTAAGGACATAAGAGAAAAGGTCGGTTTAGCTCAATCTCTGCCAACTGCTTCTTCTTCTTCTACTGCTGCCTCTTCATCGTCTTTGCCCAGTCGCGATAGCAATTCTTCTTCATTTCTTCATGATTACATCTTCTCTCCTTCCAGGTTCGAAAATGTTTCTTTCTTTCTTTTTTTTTTTAATGAAGAAAGGGATTTCTGTTTTTGCCGTGGTTTTGACTTTTTAGTAATATGATTAACTAGGCGAATTTTAGTTACACGTTTTTGGTTTTATTTTTTCTTTTATTATGGAAATTATCAGCATTGACCATCCATGACATTGATCTGTAATGGGGAGTAAAAATGAGCTCCTTATAACTACTTTTTAGTTTCAATCCAAAGCTTATAGTTTATTTGTGTTGATCAAGTACTTACTTTAGAATTGGTTAGGTTTATTTTCAGAAGGATAAGTGTTTGACGTGATGGATTGGAGGGAAAATGAACTTTTGATTATTACCAAAAAAAAATGAACTTTTGATTTATGCTCATTAACGTGCTGGACATGTTCATTCCCTTTGGTTTTATTAACAGTGACAAGATTGACGTGTTCAAATGAATTTGGTAATCCTTAATCCTCATAGATGGTCATGGTACGGCAGATGATGCTGTAGTTTCCACAGTTTAGTTTTGGGTAATATTCATGGAATTTCAATACTGATTCTCTGAACGTGCATGCTGACCCTTTTTTCCCCTTCTCTTATCAGTACTTGATCAGATAGTAAGCAACTAAACACCAAATCATATCTCTTGAGATTTGACCTTAATGAGGATCATTGTTGGAACTTCACATTATAATACTGCTATCATACTTAGATGTGCTTTAGAAGGTCTGGGACACAAGCTTGGCCTTGTTGACTTAACATTGATGTAGAAGATAGACTAGTTGATGCTCACAGTTTTCAGGGGTAAAGTAGAGGAGTTTATTGTTACTTTTTCTATACCAGTTAGAATTCATTTGTGTAGTTGTATTAGCTAAAATTTAGTTCATTGCTGCACCATGTGGAAGTTTCTTTTATGAAGAATGATGTTATCTTTTATTGGATATATGTGGAAGAACTAACTTCTTAATTGTAAAGTTTGTAATTATTGGACTGAGATAGGATAACAAGATATTTCTGTAGCTCATGTTGACTGACAAATTGAGTAAAGATAAAATATTTGACTAGATAAACAGTTTTCAGAATGGATTCTAGTGTATTTTCATTCTTGTTATAGAGCAGTTAGCAGATATTCTTCTCCTTTTCTGCCAAATGTCAGGTAAGATAAGGTTACAAGTATTTTGGGTTCTTGTTGTTAAAAGATCAGCATCACCACCATTGGCATTGATAGTTTTAGAAATTAGTGGTTATCTATGCTCAGTAGCAGTTATTTGTGAAACTAGTGGAACAATTATTAAATAACTCTGTTGATTGAAAATCCTGAGGAAATGTCCGAGTATATCTTTTCTTCCGGTCATAGTTTTTGTACTAACAATGAGCTTATCATATTAGCTAGTCCCTTCTTACTTGAATAGAAGAGGTTGGATGGGGAGAACATAAAACTCTATGGCAAACAAGAAATGATCTAATTCCTGAACAATGGAATCTAAGTTGTCTTCACGAGTCCAACAGTTTCGGATCCTTTAAATGTCATGAGATCATCATAATTATACTATTTTATTTATGATATTTCTAGGAATCATTCATCCATTTTGTCTTCTACTTTCTGATTATGTTCTTGAAGAATCTGTATCTTTTGCATTTGCTTATCTTTAACTGCTAGGAGTGGAGCATTTTACTTATTATCTTACTTCTGTCTAGAATAAATTTGCCAAGTTCTCACTGCCCAACATAGTTGGATGGTAGTTCAATTTGTGTGACCTTTTAGGTGTGGTGAATTAAACCATCCTGTACCTTGTTTTTGAGTCTCCATGCAGTTAACCTATATCTTATGAATGCAATACCTTTGTGCTGATGCTTTTAGTGATATTTGTAAATAATTGAGTGTTTGTTGCTAGATTTGAAGAGATACTTAATTATACGGAATTACAGTATTTTGGATCAATCATGACATTTTAAAGAATGCTTTTTTGCACTTGTATGAAATTCTTTTTCCAACTGTCAGTTTCCCAACTCTCCTTTTTCTTTTTCAAAGCAGAGACAGTCATGAACTGGAATTGGACTTCAAAAGATTTTGGGAGGAATTCCGCTCATCCAGCTCCGAAAAAGTACTTTGCTTTTATGTACTATCTTTTAATTGTACTTATACTATGCTATCTTCTTTCGCCTCATGTATGCTAATGGAAATCATTTACTTATCAGAACATTATGGCATGTGAGTGCTAATAGCTCTTCAATTTTCTGTGCAGGAGAAAGAAACGGCCCTGAACTTGACTGTAGATGCTTTTTGTAGATTAGTCAAACAGCATGCAAGTGTAGCTCAATTAGTTACTGTGTAGGGACTTGTTCCTCTTATATCCTAAACTGTATTTGTTTTTCTATATGTCATAAAATGATTGCCACAAGATTGGTATTGCCATTGGTTTACTTCAATTCAGATACATGAATTATCTCTCCTTTTGAACATATTGGTTTCAAGCCAAATTTATTAAATATTGTTAAACTGATGATTTATCTGTAATCTTGTCTGTTTGTTTAGCATTTGTAATTTCATGCAACTATTCTTCGAGTACACGCTTATCCAAATCTTTAGTCTTGATATTTGTGGCTAAATGGTTTTTATCATCTCCTCTTTTATGTCAAACTTGACTTTTGCATAGGTTATAACATTCTTACGATCTACTTGGTCTTCTTTGTTGCACAAGATAATTTCTTTTCTTCCATGTAGTGAACTTGCTTTTTACCTCCATTAAAATATCCCAAAACAAGGACTTCATTTATTGTGAATACTGTTTTCTCTTTTCTGCCACATAAAGCTCTCAAATAGCTGAAATAATTTGAAAATTCTTGAGCCACAGGTTAGTTGAGACACATATATTCTGCTTCGTCATTGGAAGAGCATTTGTATCTGATATTGAGAAGTTAAAGATCAGCAACAAAACAAGATCTTTGGATGTAGATAAACTGTTGAATTTCTTTTCCGAAGTAACAAAGGTTTGTCTTCCAAACATTTGTCAAGTATGCTGCTGTTTTTGTCTTGACTATTAGTGGTTTAAAGGTGTAACTGTGTCTTTTCTGCAGGATGGCATCAGACCTGGATCTAATGTGTTAACTGCTTTAGAAATCCTTGTATCTGGGGTATTTGTCCTCATAAACCACTCTTCATAGTAGAAGTTCTCGCTTTTTCTTGCTTCCTTGTCACAGCATAGTTTTGTAAAATACTGGAATTGAATTACTCTATTTTTGTGGCATTTATGTGGCTTGTGATCATTTTCCTTAGTTACATAAAATTGTTATCTATGCTTATTGACTTTGCTTATTGGGGGATAATTTTGAATCAGTTTGA
>JANZLF010000009.1:14601841-14628738 GCA_026546835.1 Erythroxylum foetidum
TTTGCTTATTGGGGGATAATTTTGAATCAGTTTGATACTGAATGTGAGTTAGATTTATTGTTTATTTTCCACCATAATTTTCTCAATTATGGAAAACCTTGCAAGGATACATTTTAATTGATTTAATTACTATATCAAGTTTGTTTGGTTGTTTGAATATTTATCAACTTGTTTGGTTGTTAATATTCAATAATTAAATTCTATCTTCTTTATTTGCAGCCTGTTGATAAGCAATCACTCCTTGATTCAGGGATATTTTGCTGTCTCATTCATATTTTAAATGCATTACTGAGTTCTGAATCCAATCCAATACAAAAGGCTTCTCCAACAGAACTTCCAATAGAAATTGAAACAGATTGTGATAGTGACGTCAGACAAGTTCGCAGGCTTGAGGTAGCATTTTAAACATGACTCTGATCTTCTAGTTGGTATTGTTAATCATGACACATTTGCTTCTCTTTTTTGTTCTGTGTGTTGAGAAGAAGGGGAGTAGGGGTAGCATCTCTTTGAGTGGGGTGAGCAAACTGTGTTATAGGCCAGCGTTTGACATGATTTATTCCTTGCTTTTATTTCTACTCCCTCTTGGGCATCTCAACAGTTGTCATTCCTGAATTTGTTCGTGAAAGCTGTTGGGTGATGGATTTGCTTGATGAACTGAAACATTAAATTGGCCTTCTCAACACAAGCCATGAACTTGTCTATAGTGCCTGAATTTTAATAGTGAGCTCAATTAATTCTAAATTAGTTGTTTAAATATAAAACAATTTACAGGTTTAGTTTAGCTTCTTGTTCAGAAAGAGGCTTAGTTTTGTTCTTCCTAATTTAATTATTATAGGTATGTTAGATGTAAAAGAAGTTCTCAAGGCATGGTAATCAATATCTTAGATTTTTAGTGAAATGGCTTGGCAAACCAGCAAAAGAAAGCACTTGCACTGATGATGATGAACTGAAAAAAGTGTTTCTAGACTAAGATGAGTATGTCAAGACCTACTCATCAGAGCTGAGTTCTTTTCGAACCTGAGGAGATTGATACAGGAGCTAAATTAATTTGAAGTAGTTTTTACATATAAACTAACTTTGAATAGATTTAATTTCTTGTCCAAAAACAGGCCTAAATTTGTTCTTCCTATTTTAATATGTTAAGTACTTTTCATGACCTTAGATTTTATGATTTTCATTTTAGAGATCCTCGTACAATTAACTTTACATCAAAATGCTGTAAATAACTGACCTGCCCTGTTCTCAGCAGCCTACAGTTATTGTCTTAATACCATAAGGTTTTATTACATAAGCCTAAGTTCCTTTTCTGTCCTAGTCCCATCTAGTTTCTAGGTCTAATTTGTTGATTTATTTTTTCTATTTTATTCATCTACATCAAATATGATCTTGGTGCGTTGTTTGGAATAAAGGCTGTTTATCGTGTCAATAGTGCTTTATCATCTGGAAAATAGATTAGCAGTTGGTAACTTATAAATTCTCACCTTCTGTTTTATTTTTCTTATATTAAGATGTCATGGAACTACTAGAACTTATGTTCAATCTCTTATCTAGTTTTACGTATCATTTTTACGTTTATCATTTAGTTTATTTCTTCATGGATAATCTTTTAACTATCTTTGAAATTGCTATGGTATAGTATAAGGGGGTAGGATGTTAACTGTTTGAAAGATATAGGTTCTTGAAGCATGATTGCTTGAAGGGATACCTATTCCTTCAATATATTTTTTCTCTACCATAGGATATATCTCCCCTCTGAGTTTATTATTATTTCAATAGTTCTATCATGGAATGAGTTGAAGTTGTGAAATCATCTTGTACTGATTCTTACTTATTTTTGTATGCAATTTGCATCTCAAACCACATATGACTGATTTGTGTATATTTGAGTGACATTAAGTATAAATTATGCTAATTAATTGGATTGCAGGTTGAGGGAAGTATAGTCCATATCATGAAAGCTTTGGCAAGTCACCCATCAGCAGCACAGAGTTTGGTTGAGGATGATTCACTTCAGTTGCTGTTTCAAATGGTTGCCAATGGGTCGTTGAAAGTCTTTTTTCAGTATAAAGAAGGCCTTGTTCCACTGCACAAAATACAACTTCATAGGCATGCAATGCAGGTAATATACAGTTTTTCTTTTTTAATTGCACAAGTTGCAATTGTGGAGCGCTTCATAAGTTTCCTTAAAATTGTACTTATTTGGTCTAATGTTGAAAATTCTTATGGACTGATGGTTGCAACTTGATTTTTCAAAATTTATGTTTCTTTAATGATCCAGATACTAGGTCTTCTTTTGGTCAACGATAATGGGAGCACGGCCAGATACATACGAAAACATCATCTGGTATTGCCACCATATGATATGCCTCATATCAATATCATTATAGTAATATGGGGATTTTAATTGCACATTGAGTTCCCACAGCTCATCTCCTACAACAGAGCATCCGAATAATTATTTTGTATGTCCTGTAATATGTTATGCTTATTCCAACATTTCATAGAACATATGGTTTTTTTTTTTAAATCTTTCAAGTTTCTAAATAGAAAATTTCTTTCTGTTTACATCACTTTCTATCATTCTTCTTAAAGCTCCTTCCAACATTTTTCTCTTGTTTGCAGATTAAAGTTCTTTTAATGGCAGTCAAAGATTTCAATCCAGATTGTGGTGATTCTTCCTATACTATGGGCATTGTGGACTTGTTACTAGAATGTGTTGAGTTGTCATATAGACCTGGTAATTGACCCTTGATTTTTCCTTCAAGTGATTGAAAGACTTCTTATGATGCCTAGATTTGTTTGTTCTTGAGTGCTCAAATGAAAATTTAATAGAATGCCTATGTATCATTTACGGTTTTAGGATTGTAGTAAGCTTAAATGTTCTTATACATGTTCAAATGTGTGCAACCTTGAATTGTAGAGGCTGGTGGTATCAGACTCAGAGAAGATATACACAATGCCCATGGCTATCAGTTTCTTGTTCAGTTTGCACTGGTTCTGTCCGCCATGCGACTAAACCAAGTTTCTGTGTCTTTCCATTCAAAGATCAATTCTGACCAAGATAAGATTTCCAATGGTTCTGACGCAATGAAGTACGTCGAGGGACAAGATAGGACAGAGAAAGAGGACCCCCCCTTCGAGAACTTATCTCCTGCTCTGTCTAGACTGCTTGATGTTCTTGTTAGTCTAGCTCAAACTGGTCTAGCTGAACCAATAGGATCTTCTGGGGGCAAAGGTTCTAGGTCTTCTCATGCCAAGGTTGGTGGCCGTAGCAGAAGTCCTGCACCATCTCTTGATCGGATTGTTGATGAACATTGGGATATAGACAACAGTAAAGTAAAAGACCTTGAGGCAGTTCAGATGCTGCAAAACATTTTTCTCAAGGCAGATAATAGGGAACTGCAGGCAGAAGTTTTGAATAGAATCTTTAAGATATTCTCCAGTCACATTGAAAACTACACATTGTGTCAACAATTACGAATAGTTCCGCTTTTAGTCCTAAATATGGCTGGTTTTCCGGCATCATTGCAAGAGATAATCTTGAAAATTCTTGAATATGCCGTGACTGTGGTGAATTGTGTCCCCGAGCAGGAATTACTCTCTCTGTGTTGCTTATTGCAGCAACCAATAACATCAGAACTGAAGCATACAATACTATCTTTCTTTGTAAAACTTCTATCATTTGATCAACAATACAAGAAAGTGCTTCGAGAAGTTGGCGTACTTGAAGTCCTGCTAGATGATTTGAAGCAGCACAAGTTTCTTTTGGGAGAAGAGCAACTAAGTGTTACTTTTAACCATTCTGATAAAAAATCCAGCTTGAGTAGTTTTAAGAAACACTTGGATACAAAAGATGCTATTATCTCTTCACCCAGGCTAATGGAATCTGGTTCAGGGAAGTTTCCTATTTTTGAAATTGAGGGCACAATATCTGTTGCATGGGACTGTATGATCTCTTTGGTGAAGAAATCTGAATCCAATCAAGCATCGTTTCGTTCAGCTAATGGTGTAGCTACTGTTCTTCCTTTTCTGGTTTCTAGTGTTCATCGTCCTGGTGTCCTTCGGATATTGTCCTGTTTGATTTCTGAAGATGTTGCTCAGGTTTGTAAATCTTCGTGTGTTGAACATTTGGATCCATAGTTACCACTGTCAGTTTTGTGTTCTCATATATTCTGGACTTTTGCAACTGGTGCTTTGATGATTAGCTTTTGAAGTTATATATATTAAAATATTTGCCACGTTTGCATGTACTTCATTTGTAAATAATTCTTGGCACTTGCTCACTGATGCTAGATCGTGCTTTGGAGTAAATTTGCTTGATCATTTGATTCCATTTTCCAGGCTCATCCTGAAGAATTAGGCACTCTTGTTGAAGTTCTAAAAAGTGGAATAGTTACTAACGGTACGGGGAATCAATATAAGCTTCAATTTGATGCTAAATGTGACATGATGAGTTCCTTGTGGCGCATACTGGGAGTTAACAGTTCAGCGCAGAGGGTCTTTGGTGAAGCCACTGGGTTTTCTCTTTTACTGACCACACTACACAGTTTCCAGGGTGATGGAGGAGAGGCAGGAAAACCTTCCTTGGTAGTTTGCATGAAGGTCTTCATGTATTTAATGCGCCTCATTACAGCTGGTGTGTGTGGCAATGCTATTAATAGGCCGAAAGTGCATTCTATTATATTGTCCCAAACATTTTATGATCTTCTATCTGAATCTGGCTTGCTTTGTGTTGAGTGTGAAAAGCAAGTTATACAGTTGTTGCTAGCGATTGCTCTTGAAATTTTGCTTCCACCCTCATCAGAGAGTGTAGGACCCAATGTCAATGAATCTGAACCAGTTACTTCTCTTTTAACTACGTCCGGTTTTTGTGATCTGGACAAGGAACGAGTGTACAACCCTGGCGCCATTAGAGTTCTGCTTCGTTCATTATTGTTTTTTACTCCCAAGGTGCAATTAGAATTGCTAAACCTCATTGATAGGCTTGCTCGGGCTGGGTCATTCAACCAGGAAAACCTCACTTCTGTGGGTGAGAAATGGATGTTTTTGGCAATCTTCCAATTCTTTTTGGTTTTATCGATTAGCTTATCTGGTAATTTCTTTACCATTTTCATATTTTCTCTAGGTTGTGTGGAACTTCTGTTGGAGATGATTCGTCCTTTCCTTTTAGGCTCATCTCTGTTGCTTTCTTATACATTGAAGATTGTGGAAGTTCTTGGAGCTTATAGGTAGAACAATTTGCCTTTTGTATGAATTATAACATTACTCAGTTTGTCTCACATCTATTTGTTTGAAAATAAGGTTATTATTTCTGGTAATAGGTTGTCTCCTTCCGAACTTCGTCTGATTATTAGATATATTTTACAAATGAGGCTCATGAATTCGGGTCCTATTCTTGTTGAGATGATGGAGAGGCTGATCCTTATGGAGGACATAGCCTTGGAGAATGTATCTTTGGCACCATTCGTCGAGATGGACATGAGCAAAATGGGTCATGCTTCAATTCAGGTTTCTTTGGGGGAAAGATCATGGCCTCCTGCTGCTGGATATTCATTTATATGTTGGTTTCAGTTTAAAAATTACCTGAAGTCACAAGGTAAGGAAACAGAACCACTGGAAGTTGGTCCTTCTAAGAGACGGAGTGGCTCTAATGGTTCTTGCAGTGAGCGCCATATTCTTCGAATGTTTTCTGTTGGCACGGCAAATGACAAGAGCACATTCTATGCAGAACTTTATCTTCAGGAGGATGGTGCTCTAACCCTTGCTACCAGCAACTCTTCCTCCCTGTCTTTCTCTGGATTAGAATTGGAAGAAGGGAGGTGGCATCACCTTGCAGTTGTTCACAGTAAACCAAATGCTCTTGCTGGACTATTCCAAGCTAGTGTTGCATATGTTTACCTTGATGGGAAGCTAAGACACACAGGGAAACTAAGTTATTCTCCATCTCCTTTAGGGAAGCCTTTGCAGGTAACCATCGGAACCCCTGTGAGTTGTGCAAGAGTTAGTGACCTAACATGGAAACTCCGTTGTTGCTATCTTTTTGAGGAGGTGCTCACAGCAGGGTGTATATGTTTTATGTTCATTCTTGGTAGAGGCTATAGAGGGCTTTTCCAAGATTCGGATCTTTTGCGTTTTGTGCCCAATCAGGCTTGTGGTGGTGGTAGTATGGCTATCTTAGATTCTTTGGATGATGACTTGTCATTGGTAAATACACAAAAACTTGAAAATGCTGGCAAGCAAGGGGATTTTAAGGCAGATGGTAGTGGAATTGTTTGGGATTTGGAAAGGTTAGCAAATCTTTCACTACAGCTTTCTGGGAAGAAACTTATATTTGCATTTGATGGAACATGCACTGAAGCTATTCGAGTGTCTGGGACATTCTCCTTGCTCAATTTGGTTGATCCAACTTCAGCTGCTGCTTCTCCTATCGGGGGTGAGTTACTACAGTTGGATTGTGTGTTTTTCAATTCTCTTAGGTAGTGGGTATCTTTATAAAGTAGGATGCTACTCTGAGAATTATTTCATGAATGTTTCTTCATTTTCTTTCTTTCTTTTTTTTTTTGGTCCAGGTATACCACGATTTGGACATCTCTATGGGGATGTCCACATCTGTAGGCAATGTGTAATTGGTGATACTATCCGTCCCATTGGTGGGATAGCTGTAGTGCTGACTCTTGTTGAAGCTGCTGAATCAAGGGATATGCTTCACATGGCATTGATATTACTGGCTAGCGCACTGCAGCAGAATCCCCAGAACGTGAAAGATATGCAAACATGCAGGGGTTACCATTTGTTATCTTTATTTCTTCATCGTAGAATGTCTTTCTTTGACATGCAATGTCTGGAAGTCTTTTTCCAAATTGCTGCATGTGAAGCTTCTTTTGCTGAGCCAAAGAAACTGGACAATGTCCAAACTACGCCTCCTACTGAAACTTCTCAGGAATCCAGCTTTGAGGACCTTAGCTTGTCAAAGATTCGTGATGAAGTTTCTTCAGTTGGATCTCATGGTGATATGGATGATTTTTCTGCTCAAAAGGATTCATTCAGTCATATTTCTGAGCTGGAAAACTCTGATATACCAGTTGAAACTTCAAATTGCATTGTCTTGTCTAATGCAGACATGGTTGAACATGTCCTGTTGGACTGGACATTGTGGGTTATAGCTCCAGTCCCACTTCAAATTGCACTGCTAGGTTTCCTTGAGCATTTAGTATCTATGCACTGGTATAGAAATCATAATCTTACTGTTCTGCGTCGAATAAACCTTGTTCAACATTTACTAGTGACATTACAGCGGGGTGATGTTGAGGTTCCTGTTTTAGAGAAACTAGTTGTCTTGCTTGGGGTCATCTTGGAAGATGGATTTCTAGCTTCTGAACTTGAAAATGTGATCAGATTTGTGATCATGTCGTTTGATCCACCTGAATTGAAACCAAGGGATCGAGTAATGCGAGAATCAATGGGTAAGCATGTAATTGTGAGGAATATGCTGCTGGAGATGCTTATTGATTTACAAGTAACCATAAAATCAGAAGAGTTGCTTGAACAATGGCATAAAATTGTTTCATCCAAATTGATCACATATTTTCTTGATGAAGCTGTTCATGCTACTAGTATGAGATGGATCATGACTCTTCTTGGGGTGTGTCTTGCTTCTTCTCCCACATTTGCTCTTAAATTCCGAACTAGTGGTGGTTACCAGGGTTTGATGCGAGTTCTCCCGAGTTTTTATGATTCTCCAGATATATATTATATATTATTCTGTCTTATATTTGGAAAGCCTGTTTATCCAAGACTGCCAGAAGTTCGCATGCTTGATTTTCATGCCCTGATGCCAAGTGATGGAAACTATGTGGAATTGAAATTTGTAGAGTTATTGGATTCTGTGATTGCAATGGCTAAATCTACATTTGATAGGTTGAGCTTGCAGTCAATGCTTGCCCATCAAACTGGTAATCTTTCCCTGGTTGGTGCTAGCCTTGTGGCAGAGCTTGTGGAGGGAAATGCAGACATGGCTGGAGAGCTTCAAGGTGAAGCATTAATGCACAAAACTTATGCTGCACGATTAATGGGTGGGGAGGCATCAGCTCCTAGTACTGCAACTTCAGTGCTGAGATTTATGGTTGATCTTGCAAAAATGTCTCCAATGTTTACAGCTGTTTGTAGGAGGCCAGAATTTCTTGAAAGCTGCACAGACCTTTATTTCTCTTGTATAAGGTTTGTCTTTATACTTCTTATGGTCTGTTGTGATTTGTATTTCTTTCTTTTTGCCTCTTCAGATGATGAATTTTAGTTACCTTGACACCAACCATAGGTACTTGATTTAAGCAAGTAAAATTCTATCATCTGTTTGTTCTATATTTAATTTCCCATCCTTTTATTTGAGGTTTAGGGGTTATGATGCTTTTCTTACAGGGCAACTTACGCTGTGAAGATGGTAAGAGCACTCTCTGACAGGACAGAAGAAAAGAGCTTGAATGATTGTGATGATACGTGCAGTTCCCAAAATACTTTCTCCAGTTTGCCTCATGAACAAGAACAATCTGCCAAGACCTCTATTAGCATAGGGAGCTTTCCCCAGGGTCATGCAAGTACAAGCTCTGAAGATACGCCAGTACCTAACATTTATGTTGTTGATAATGAAGCAGATCTCAAGGCTGCTAGCTCCCCTGATCCTTTGAAACAGCTGGTGCAAGGTGGCTTTGTTGTTCAGAATCCAGATACAGAGAATGTTGACCAAGTCTCTGCCTCCTCAAATGAAATTAGTGCAAGTAATGTTGGCAGTAACATGGATCAAAGTTCTGCATCTCTTACTATATCAGATTCACCCATCATATCAGAGAAATCAAATTCAAAAATTCCACTTGTGCAATCTACATCTCCAGTTGTTGCATTGACCTCGTGGCTAGGAAATTCACACAATTATGAACCCAAACCTTCATTAAATGCTTCTCCTTCCATAGAATCTTCTGTGACAGCCCATGAACTAGATTCATCTTCAGACTTGAAGTCTAGTACTCAATGCCCATCTGATGCAAACACATATTTTGCAGTCAGGGCAAAAGTGCTCCTTGAAATTGATGATTCTGGTTATGGTGGTGGTCCATGCTCTGCAGGAGCAACTGCTGTGTTGGATTTTTTGGCAGAAGTTCTTTCTGATTTCATAACTGAGCAAATGAAAGCATCCATAGTTATTGAGAGTGTTTTGGAAATGGCACCTTTATACATTGACCCTGAGCCTGTTCTAGTTTTTCAGGGTTTGTGCCTTAGTAGACTGATGAACTTCATAGAGAGGCGCCTTCTTCGTGATGATGAGGAAGATGAGAAAAAACTAGATAAAAGTCGATGGTCATCAAACTTAGATGCGTTGTGCTGGATGATAGTAGACCGTGTTTACATGGGTGCTTTTCCTCAGCCACCTGGTGTGCTGAAGACCCTGGAATTTTTATTGTCGATGCTGCAGTTAGCAAATAAAGATGGTCGCATTGAAGATGCAGCTCCCGTAGGAAAGGGTCTTTTATCTATTACACGAGGAAGCAAACAAACTGATGCTTACATACATTCACTCCTTAAGAACACTAACCGCATGATATTGTATTGTTTTCTTCCATCATTCTTAGGCAACATTGGAGAAGATGAGCTCCTTTCAAACTTGGGTTTACATAATGAATCAAAGAAGACGTTATCCTCAAGCAATTTGCCAGAAGAATCAGGAATTGATATTGGAACAGTTTTGCAGTTACTAGTTGCCCATAAGAGAATTATTTTCAGTCCCATCAATTTGGATGCTGATCTAAATTGCTGCCTTTGTGTAAATCTATTGTCTCTTCTGCATGACCATAGGCGAAATGTTCAGAACATGGCTGTTGACATTGTAAAGTATCTTCTGGTGCACCGCAGGTCTGCACTAGAAGACCTGCTTCTGTCTAAAGCTCATCAAGGACAGAATCTGGATGTATTACATGGTGGTTTTGACAGGTTATTATCTGGAAGTCTTTCTGCTTTCTTTGATTGGCTTCAGGGTTCTGAGCAGATAGTCAACAAAGTATTGGAGCAGTGTGCAGCCATTATGTGGGTCCAGTATATTACTGGATCGGCAAAATTTCCTGCTGTAAGAATAAGCGGCCTTGAGGGACGTCGTAAGAGAGAAATGAGTAGAAGATTACGAGATATTTCAAAGATGGACTTAAAACATTGGGAGCAACTGAATGAACGGAGATATGCTTTGGAAATGGTTCGTGATGCGATGTCCACTGAGCTAAGAGTTGTTCGCCAAGATAAGTACGGTTGGGTTCTACATGCTGAAAGTGAGTGGCAAACGCTCCTTCAGCAACTTGTTCATGAGCGGGGAATATTCCCAATGCTTAAGTCCCCTGTAACTGAAGATCCTGAATGGCGGCTTTGTCCCATTGAAGGTCCATATAGAATGCGCAAAAAGCTTGTGCGCTTTATGTTGAAGATTAATACTGTTCGAAATGTTCTCAATGGGCAATTTGAACTGGGAGAACTTGAGCTGTCAAAGGGAAAACATGAAGATGTGCCCGATGCTTCTCATATTGACTCTGAGTATTTTTTAGATCTCTTCAATGACAGTTCCAATCAAAATGGAGTTGAGAGTGAGACGTATGGGGAGATTTTCAAAGAAGAAGATAATGATAGACATATGGATTCTGCTAGGAGCAAGTGGAATGATGATAAATCTAGCAGTGTGAATGATGCTAGTCTTCACTCAGCACTTGAGTTGGGTGTCAAGTCCAGTACTGTCTCTGCTCCAATGTCAGAGAGCATAAGAGAAAAGTCTGAAATAGAATCTCCTAGGCATTTATCTTCTAATAAGATCAATGAAGCCAAAACTGTGGAGCAGAAGTCAGACAAGGAACTTAATGATGATGGTGAATATCTCATAAGACCATATCTGGAACCGCTTGAAAAGATCCGCTTTAAATATAACTGTGAGCGAGTTTTAGGTCTGGACAAACATGATGGTGTATTTCTGATAGGGGAAATCTCTTTATATGTAATCGAGAATTTTTACATAGATGATACTGGGTGCATATGTGAAAAGGAATGTGAAGATGAACTCTCTGTTATTGATCAGGCTTTGGGTGTAAAGAAGGATGTTACTGGCAGTATTGAATTCCAGTCGAAATCAACTTCATCTTGGAGCACAACTATAAAGACCTATGTTGGAGGAAGGGCATGGGCTTATAGTGGTGGGGCATGGGGCAAGGAAAAAGTGTGTACCAGTGATAATTTACCTCATCCTTGGCATATGTGGAAGCTCAACAATGTTCATGAGATTTTGAAACGTGACTACCAGCTTCGTCCTGTTGCTATTGAGATATTTAGCATGGATGGGTGCAATGATCTCCTGGTATTTCACAAAAAGGAAAGAGAAGAAGTGTTCAAAAATCTGGCTTCAATGAATCTTCCAAGAAGTAGCATGTAGTTCTTCTACTTCCCACTGCTTCTATTCTTTGTCATTTACCTTTATATGAAGTAGCATGTGATTTTTTGCTGCTGATGATATGAAAACTGAAAATACCGGTAATGTTGATGATTATTTCCAATTATCCTGGGAAAATATGTGATAGGTTCCAGTGGCATCAAAGCCTACTAGTAACATCAAGTAAAGTTACACTATGTAAGCTTTGGCCTTTGCATATAAAGACTGTTAGGGTTTATGTTTATAGATAAATCCATCGCATGGCTGATCTAGAAAATGAATAGAAGTGAACGAAGGGTTAAAATTAGGAAGGAACCTTAAACACGTTTGAAAATTGTGGGTCATATTAAGGCCTTAATGTCTTCAAGTTTCATCATGGGCATATATGCAATGGTATACAGTATATGAAATATTTATCGGAAGTTGCTTTTCAAATGGAAGATCAGACGGTCTTGCTGATGTAATGCATGTGGGTTACTATGCTATTTGGGTAGTCTAACAGGTCACTTTATGTATACACTGTTCCGTGACTGTGCTGACTTGTAAATAGAATTTCCTTGCATAGTAGACCTGCTAAGATGCCCTTATTTTCTTCCAGAACTTGTTTCTCTGTTCTTCTGTGGTTCTACTTTATACATGCCTTGCTCATGCTACACTGCTTCTTTTGATGTTGGGTTTGCTTCTTCCTTATCTTGAATGTTTGAACCTATTGTCCTGATTTCATGATTTTGTCCTTGCTTAAGGTTGGACCCCATAATTTCTGGTTCAGCAAAACAAGAAATTAATGAAGGCAGTCGTTTATTCAAGTTAATGGCTAAATCCTTTTCAAAAAGGTGGCAAAATGGAGAAATTAGCAATTTTCAATATCTAATGCACCTCAACACCTTAGCTGGGCGTGGCTACAGTGATCTCACCCAATATCCAGTGTTTCCTTGGGTTCTTGCAGATTATGAGAGTGAAAATCTTGACCTGACCAATCCTAAAACTTTTCGTAAGCTTGACAAACCAATGGGCTGCCAAACACCAGAAGGGGAAGATGAATTTAAGAAAAGGTATAATGAGATACAACTCACATGGATTTGTTGTTTAAAAATTCCTCATTCCTTATTTGCTTTTCATTTTTGATATTTACACAGATATGACAGTTGGGATGATCCTGAGGTGCCGAAGTTTCATTATGGTTCTCATTATTCTAGCGCGGGGATTGTCCTGTTCTATCTTGTACGGCTGCCACCATTTAGTGTAGAGAATCAGAAACTGCAGGGCGGCCAATTTGATCATGCTGACCGTCTTTTCAATAGTGTTAGAGACACTTGGTTAAGTGCAGCAGGGAGGTGCAATACATCTGATGTCAAGGAATTGATTCCAGAATTCTTTTACATGCCAGAATTCTTGGACAATAGGTTCAATCTCGATTTGGGGGAGAAACAATCAGGAGAGAAGGTTGGTTCGATCAGAAGTGTTGAATCTTCTTCTTTCCACTTAGTTTCCTTTCTTCAATATCAACCAATACTCATTACCCTCTGCAGTACCTGTTACTTCTGATTTTGTTTTGGTAACAATCTAAGGGCAACCCTTTTTCCAGGTTGGCGATGTCATATTGCCTCCATGGGCTAGAGGCAGTGCTAGAGAATTCATCAGGAAGCATAGGGAAGCACTGGAGTCTGATTATGTTTCAGAAAATCTTCATCACTGGATAGACCTCATTTTTGGACATAAACAAAGAGGGAAGGTACGCTGGATTCTCTCTCTCCCCCCCATCTTCCCTTATTCATGTGTATATCTCCTCTCTTTTTGCTACTACTTTATCTGGAAGAAAACAATAAAACTGTGGGATTTTCGCAAGATGTATGCTTTCAATAGTAGAGGAATTGGAGTTTGACTAGTCCTATATGTTTAAATATGTCTATCATTATTCTAGTTTAATTTAATGCTCCTTGGACAGGCAGCTGAAGAAGCTGTGAATGTTTTCTATCACTACACATATGAGGGGAGTGTGGATATAGACTCGGTTACAGATCCTGCGCTGAAAGCCTCTATTTTAGCTCAAATCAATCACTTTGGGCAAACACCCAAGCAGCTATTCCTCAAACCTCATGTCAAAAGGCGATCCAACAGAAGGCTCCCCCCGCATCTACTCAAGTACTCCTCCTATCTTGTTCCGCATGAAGTACGCAAGAGCTCATCTGCGATTATGCAAATTGTTACTGTCAATGAGAAAATTTTTGTGGCAGGGACAAACTGTTTACTTAAGCCTCAAACATGTACCAAGTATGTTGCCTGGGGTTTCTCAGATCGTAGTTTGAGATTCGTGACCTATGATCAAGACAGACTTCTCTCTACACATGAGAATCTTCATGACGGAAACCAGATTCAGTGCACCGGTCTTAGCCATGATGGTCAAATTTTAGTTACAGGGGGTGATGATGGCTTACTTTGTGTTTGGAGAATTAGCAATGATAATTCCCGTGTCTCACGACGCTTGCAGTTGGAAAAGGCACTTTGTGGGCACACTGCCAAAATCTCATGTCTTCATGTTAGTCAACCGTACATGCTGGTTGTGAGTGGGTCTGATGATTGCACTGTCATTTTGTGGGACCTCAGCTCCTTGTCTTTCATCAGGCAACTACCAGAGTTCCCAGTGCCAGTTTCTGCAATTTATGTGAATGATTTGACTGGGGAGATTGTGACAGCGGCTGGAATTCTGCTTGCTATTTGGAGCATTAATGGGGATTGTCTTGCATTGATTAATACATCGCAGCTGCCATCTGATTCCATTCTCTCAGTGACAACCTGCACTTTTTCAGACTGGCTGGACACAAACTGGTATGTAACAGGTCACCAGAGTGGGGCTGTAAAGGTGTGGCAAATGGTTCATGTGTCTACTCAAGAGAGTGCTTTGAATAAATCAACCAGCAATTTGTCAGGTGTACTGAATTTAGGTAACAAGGTACCAGAGTACAGGTTAGTACTCCAGAAGATATTGAAGTGTCATAAGCATCCAGTTACTGCACTTCATCTCAGCAGTGACCTGAAGCAGTTCCTAACTGGGGATTCTGGTGGCCATCTGCTCTCCTGGACACTAGCAGATGAGAGTTTGAAGGCTTCGTTTAATCATGGGTGAACATGGGAAATAATGTTTATGTTAGTCTTTTTATGTGAAAACTCGCCCTTAGTGGGATATGTCAGTTTGTCCCTGGCAACGGAAAAGGATCAAAACTTCATGATATGTTGAAGTGGGAAAGGCAGACAAACAGTGCTGGCGAGCTGTTGAACCGGGAGAAAGCAAGAAGAGCATGGAAGACAAAACATCTTGTATCTGGACCTGGTTTCTATTGAAACAACGAAACAACCAAAGTTAAGCTGGGAATGTTGGGTGGTCAGAGGCGGTTTGTAAAGGCAAACGTCAAAGGCCATACTTTTGTTTTTTTTAGGTGCTTGGTGTTGACACAGTTATTTAGTTTTACATGAGAATTGAGGTCATCAATTGGTTTTATGCGCATGTACATAGATTGAGCTTACTAACAGTTCCTAATGGAAGATGTATAGAAGAGAATGTGGCTAGAGAATTCATCATTCTGTCCACGTTTGGATTAGGTACAGTTAATTTGTTAACAATATTTTAATTATGTTGTCAATCAAGGATCATGGATTCTCTAGTCCAAGCTGACATTTTCTTTTAATAGATTCAGAAATGGTTCTTTTGAGTTTAGTTTTACATGTCTAGAACGAGACTGCTTGTGAGCTTATCCAGTCAACACCTCTCATGTCACTACTTCCTTGTTCCTCCATTACTCCCACTCTCAGTCAACCCATCCAAACCCGTGCAACCACTAACCCTAAACCCTATACGGTCCTCAAATTCATGTTTCCTTATCGTAAAGGAAATCTCCAAGAGGCTTTTCGCTCATTTACTGCTTTGTTCTCAGACACAAGGAACTTGTATCTGCTTGACTCGGACGATGTTTACGCACCGTTGCTTGAGCTTTGTGCGATCAGTAAAGCTGCGTCACGAGGCCGACAAATCCATGCCCATATGATAAAGCATAACGTTGTTTCTAGTTCAGTGTTTCTAAGTACTAAGCTTGTGTTCATGTATGGGAAATGCGGGTCAATCTCGGACGCGGAGAAGGTGTTTGAAGAAATGTTCGAAAGAAATGTTTTCACTTGGAACTCCATGATCGGTGCTTATGCTTCTAATGAAGAGCCTTTAAGAGCTCTTGAATTGTACAGGCGGATGCGGGTTTTCGGTGTTCCTTTTGATTCTTGTACCTTTACTTGTGTCCTCAAGGCTTGTGGTGCTGTTGAAGACATTCGCTGTGGATCTGAGATTCATGGTCTTGCGATTAAATGTGGGTATGGTTCTTCAGTGTTTGTTTCTAATTCTCTTGTTGCCATGTATGCCAAGTGCAATGATATTGACCGAGCAAGGAAGATTTTTGAAGGGATGAATGAAAGAAGTGACGTTGTGTCATGGAATTCTGTAATTTCTGCGTTTGCAATTAATGGGCCAAGTATCGAGGCGTTGAGACTGTTTAGGGAAATGCGAAATATAGGTGTTCTGCCAAGCACCTATACTTATGTTGCTGCTCTTCAAGCTTGCAAGGATTCTTCTTTTAGGGAACTGGGTATGGAGATTCATGCTTCTATTTTGAAATCAAATCAACTTAACGATGTCTATGTACACAATGCTTTAATATCCATGTACGTGAGAATTGGAAAAATGAGGAAGGCCGCGGTAATTTTCTATAAATTGCACAAGAAGGATGATGTCACGTGGAATTCCTTGCTCACGGGATTCATTCAACATGGTTTATTTTTTGAGGCTTTACAATTCTTCTACAAAATGCAAGAAGCTGGTCTAAAACCGGACCAGGTTTCTCTAATAAGCGTCATTGCAGCATCAGGTAGATTGGGTTATTTATTGAATGGAAAGGAAATCCATGCTTATACAATAAAGATTGGGCTTGATTCAAATTCGCAGGTTGGGAACACAATCATAGATATGTATGCGAAATGTTGTTGTATGACTTATGCAGGCCGTGCTTTTGCTAAGATTACTTGTAAAGATTTCGTTTCTTGGACCACTATTATAGCTGGTTATGCTAGAAATGATTGTTATATAGAGGCCTTAGAATTATCAAGGCAAGTGTTGATTAACGGGATGGAGTTAGATGCAAACATGATTGGAAGCATCTTGTTAGCTTGCAGTGGATTGAAGTGCTTCCTAAAAGTAAAAGAGATTCATGGTTTCAGCATAAGGCACGGTCGATCTGATCTCGTGCTACAAAACTCGATTGTAGATGCATATGGACAGTGTGGAAATATCAATTATGCAGCTCGAATTTTTGAGTCTATTGAATGGAAGGATGTTGTCTCTTGGACGAGCATGATATCATCTTATGTCCATAATGGGTTGGCAATTGAAGCGCTCGAAGTCTTTTATACAATGATAGATAAGGGCATTGAGCCTGATTCCATAACTCTGCTGAGCTTACTCTCTTCTACTTCAAGTTTGTCTACCATGAGAAAAGGTAAAGAGATTCATGGTTATATAGTTAGGAAAGGTTTGATATTCGATGATTCCCTATCAAATGCTCTTGTGGATATGTATGCTCGTTGTGGAAACTTAGAGGAAGCATATAAGATTTTCAGTGGTACCAGATCTAAAAGCCTTCTTTTGTGGACAACCATGATCAATGCGTATGGCTTGCATGGGCATGGCAAAGAAGCTATTGAATTATTTTACAAAATGGAGGAGCAAAGGGTGAGTCCTGACCATATTACTTTTCTAGCACTTCTTTATGCATGCAGTCATTCAGGACTAACCCATGATGGTAAAAGATTTATACAAATTATGAAGTCAAAATATCAGCTGGAGCCATGGCCTGAACATTATGTCTGTTTAGTTGATCTTCTTGGCCGTGCAAATCACTTGGAGGATGCATATCACTTTGTGAAAAGCATGAGGATTGCACCTACAGCTGAAATTTGGTGTGCTCTACTTGGTGCTTGCCGTGTTCACTCAAATAAAGACCTAGGAGAAATCGCAGCACAGAAGCTGTTGGATTTGAACCTGGATAATGCCGGAAATTATGTTCTTGTATCCAATGTTTTTGCTGCCCGTGGTAAGTGGGATGATGTAGAAGATGTAAGATTAAGAATGAAGGGAAGTGGGTTGAAGAAAAACCCCGGGTGTAGTTGGATTGAAGTTGGAAACCAGGTTCACACATTTCTTGCCAGAGACAAATCTCACCCAGAATCATCTAAGATCTACCAAAAACTAGGTCAAATTATTGAGAAGTTGAAGAGAGAAGGAGGTTATGTAGCAAATACCAAGTTTGTTTTCCATAATGTAGCAGAAGAAGAAAAAGTTCAGATGCTTTATGGGCATAGTGAAAGATTAGCAATTACATATGGTCTATTGTCTACTGCTGATGGAACCACAATTAGAATTTCGAAGAACCTCCGAGTTTGTGGTGACTGCCATAATTTTTGCAAACTAGTTTCTAAGTTCTTTGGTAGAAAATTGGTTATGAGGGATGCCAACAGATTTCATCATTTTGATGGTGGGGTCTGTTCCTGTGGGGATTTCTGGTGACTAGGAAGTCTTTTTGCCTGAAAATATGGCTTCCACGGGGCTCTTTGGGTATATTCTCATTGACTAAGCTCGTTGGAATTCTGTTCCTGT
Organism: Erythroxylum foetidum; assembly: GCA_026546835.1. NCBI lineage: Eukaryota > Viridiplantae > Streptophyta > Magnoliopsida > Malpighiales > Erythroxylaceae > Erythroxylum > Erythroxylum foetidum. The sequence continues at coordinate 14,619,979 of JANZLF010000009.1, forward strand.
GGGCAAGTATTCCTTTCCCTATTCCATTTACCAGCCTACTCTTGAAGCCATCAACTTTTGCAGCTAATTAATAGGCAATGCTAGTAATTTATGATAGGAGTTTGTTCCAACTCTGTGTCCTGGCTAGCGGTCATGAGGAAGAGCAAGGGGCGTGAGATCTTCTGGCCCCCCTATCCTGTCCCTACCCTGTCCCTCTCCATCTGAGCCATCCATTCTGGTGGGTCCTATATGAATTGATGGCTCAGATAGAGGGGGACAGAATAGGGACAGGATAGGGGGGCCAGAGGATCTGGCTCCAGAGCAAGGAGGGCAAGCGCTTGATTGATGCTGAGTTGGCAGGTAGTAGTGCGAAACTAGACTCAAATGATGAGGTTGTTAGGAAAGGACAGGTGTCAGAAGATTCGCATGTGGAGGTACATCCTGAGGTAGTGTTAAAACATAACAGTAGGGCCTGAAAGAAATCACTGAAGGTTGGAGAGAATGAAGGTATATGAGCTGTGGTGGGTAGGCGATAGTAAAGACAAGTTGTCCCCCTGTATGTCTTCTTTCCCCTCTGATTCTTCATTACGAGTCTCTTTCTACATTGTCTTGTAACCGCTACTTTGTAGTGGGTAACTATATATCTCGGCTGTTTGTTTATATATTTAATTTATTTAAACAGAAATTTTGTTTGCTAATATAAAGTTAAAATTATCTTGATTGAACCTAAAATGTTTAACTTAAAATGTTAGATGTGAACTAGATTTTATAAAAATTTCAACACAATTTTTTCTATTTTTATGATATTTCTCCCTTAAGAACAAATAAAATCACTCCACAATTATATATGGTATCAAACTTATCATTATCCAGAATGTTGTCAGGTTTAGATATTTACAAGTTTTTGTGCATGCTCGTGATAAGTTATTGATCCTTTTGTATGTATGGGAAGACTCTCTCTCCTTGGGCTTCCATGTCTGTTGGGAGAGTTACACAGATATTAATTCAGTTGATGTCTAATACTCTTGCTAATGACTCCATATTTGCTTTGAAATATAATACATTAGTTTTGCGTATCGTACCAATAAAGTCGTGATAATGTATACGGGCTCGCCTCTCTTATACTTTATGTATGATAGCGTCGAAATTAGCATCTCAAAAAATTCTTTTGAAATAAAAATAAATAAATTTAAACTACTATATTGTAATAATATTTATTTAATTAATGTATACAAATCAATATAAAAATAAATAAATTTTATTGTACTAGTAAAACCTCTTTATGGCTTGAGAGATAATTTTTTCACATATAACCCTCAAGATCAATCTCTTTCTTTAAATTTAGATGTCATATTTTTAGAACACAGTCTAGACAGAGTCAAACTAATATAAGAAGTAATTTTATACAACGAAAAATCGATAAACCTATAAATTAATTAAAAATAAATAGTGTTATGTACTTTCTTCCATCAGCTCCAGGTTGACAGATGTCTCCTCCATTCGATAAAGGAGTAGTGGATGATGTATGAGTTGGGGATGATGTAGCATAACGAGCAGCAGGTGATGCCTCATCTGCAATTGTAAGCCCTGGAAAGGTAGGAGGTGAATTAGTGCCAACTGTAGACTGTGACGGTCTACTTTTACAATAAGTGCCTCCAAACATGCCTTTGAACCTGGGCCGAATTACCTCACGTTGTTTCTTTGGTCCCATATTTTTACCTAAAATTTATTGTTTATTAAATTTTTTTACAAATATAAGAATTTGAATTTAATATTTTATGCAATATATGAAAAAAGAAATAAGGCAATTTGTTGAATATTATATTCAAGTACAAACGAGAACTAAAAGGTTAACAATTGATAAAGTCATACAACAAGAATAATAAAGATGATGCACAATACAACGCAGGTTGACCCCTAACTAGTGGGAAGGTTGTTTAACAAATTTTTACAGATGCAACAGTAAATCAACCTTAAAGCTAAATCTAGTGTATTGCATTGATAAGTCATAATGATATAATTATTTTTCTTAGATTCCATATGACATGAGAATCGGTAAAAGTAAATGAGTCCTCAATATCGAGAAGGGTCCTGACATGTTCAAGCGCTCCAATTAAAACAGTGATACTTCTTCCCTCGAATGTAGAGTTTTTAACACCTTCTTACAATAACGTTTCCGTTTATAGCTAAACTTGTAGAGGATACAGTGAATGAGTCACCAGATTTAGTATGAAAGGCTAACTCTCCATATGAACTACTAGTATGAAGAGGTTTACATAAAACACAATCAATATAGAAATTAGATAGTGTCATATTAGAAAACCATTAAACGAACCAAAATTGAATATTAATGCATACGTGAATGTCCAGACGAGGTTTGTGGAATTGACGAATTTTCCAATTCCACCGATTTCTGTAATCCTTTATAGACCGTTGTGACATCACTCTCGCCTCTATCGGCATACATGTAATGTTCGAGATTCAAGGAAATGAGATGTACATAATAAGGAAAGTAACGTTATCTAGATCATACTAAACACCTTGAAATAGACGATTGATCATGGAAGACAAACGATTGTTAGTGTATGAAGTGGAGATTTTTCTTGTTTTGTTTATTCCTTGGGTTAGGACAATTTTGCGACATTCCTCCTAACGAAATGAATTACTACTATCCGGAACCAGTTGCCATGTTGACATTCCTCGATAAAGAATTTGAATTAAATACCTTACATAATATACTGAAAAGGAAATCGTTGATTTGAAAAATAAAATATTTAATTATAAACATAAATTAATCGCTATCATAACTTAATTGTAAATTACAACCATCTACTTCTTCGAAAGAATAAGAATCAAACTCTGACTCCTCTTTAGATCTCTGATCCTCATCATCCTCTCCAGATTAAATTTCAACATATTCATTAGATGGATCGTTCAAAGTTTCATTAAAGTTATATTGAAGAATAAGGAATGCATGCTTACATTAAAGTTATATTGTTCATCACCATACAATTAAATCATATGACATAGTATGTTACTTTATGGTAAATATGGGCATATTGACAAATTTTGCTTCTCGAAACAAAGAGTAATGAATAAACTCTGAAGCAAGTGGGTTAAAAAGAAGAAAGAGACTAACAACTAAATAACTAAGCTATTTAGGTACCTAAAACACATTAATTGGGTTATTTTATAGGTAATTTAAAAAAAGGGGAACAAATGATGCATGAATAGTAGATAGTCAAGGTAAATGAATGCTCTTGGTCCTAAATTTCAACTCTATGAGGCAAAGATGGAGAATTCGTCACTTTTGGAGATAATGCCAAGTGTAAGACAATTCACATTGATAAAGTTGGCAAGAAAGATCACAAAATTATCGATAATGTACTTTAAGTTGATGGATTGAAGCATAACTTGTTAAATGTGATAAAGTTGGTAAGAAAGATCACAAAATTACTGATAATGTACTTTAAGTTGATGGATTGAAGCATAACTTGTTAAATGTGAGCCTACTACATGATAAAGTCTAAAATTATACTATAAAGGGATATCGTGCATTACATTTTTTTTAGGAAAAAGAGAAGGTGTTGATGATTTTTCTAACCAAGATATGAAGTGTCTAATGTCTATTAGAGAAAGCACATGGATTTGGAATAGGAGACTTAGGAATGCAAGTATAGGCCTCTATTTCAACCTCATCTCTAATCAACATGTAAATAGGCTTCTAGAGGCCAAACTTCAAAAAGACTTGTATTCGTTATCAAATGAGAAAACAAACCAAAATATCATTCAAAAGTAAAAAATCGGTAACTCCCACTAGACTTTTACAATTACTTCATATGGATTTATTTACAACGACTAAGGTTGCTCGTTTAGGCGGTTAATTTTTTTCTTTCTTCATAATTGATAATTTTAGTACATTTACTTTGGTCTTATGCTTAGTAAACAAAGATGAAGGCTATAGGGCATTTGTCAAATTTATCAAAAGGGTACAAAAAGAAAATAATTGTTTTGTTGCCTTTATTAGGAGTGACTATAGTAGGGAATTTAAACATTAAAGGTTTGAAAACTTTGTGAAGATTTAATAGGGCATTTAATAGGAAAAAATTACAATTGAAGAGTCTATGCATGTCTCTTCTATGAATATAACCCTCTAATTTCCAAGAATGATTTTGAAGAGATGAGATAGGTATATATGAAGATCTAAAGTCATTAGCCTTTCTTGGGATTAAAAGTGATCACCAACAAATCAATCATGAATATTGTTGAACCAAGTGAGGGAAACAAGTAGGATGAGGAACTCCCACAAGATTGAGAATTGAAAAAAAAGTCATCTTCCAAATCAAAATTTAGATGATGTTTAATAAGGGGTAATCACTACCTCAACTTAAAGATTTTTTTTCATATTACCTTAATTTATTAAATTGAATTTAAGACAATAAAAGATGTCCTTAGTGATGAAAGTTAGACTCTTGCTATGAATGACGAGTTTAATCAATTTGAGAGGAATAAAGTGTAGACTTTAGTACCTACACCAACGAAGTGCATTTCCTTTATAAAATGGATTCTCTAAAGGCAAGGTTGACACTAAGCTCTTTATTAAAATATACAAGCATGATATCGTAATTGTTCAAATTTAAGTCGATGATGTTATTATTTATGATATTAATGACAATATATGTAATAATTTCCTAACTTTATGATTAGGAAGTTCAAGATGAGCATGATAGGAGAACTTAACTTCTTTCTTGGGTTCCAAATAAAAAAGTTGAAGGTATCTTTATAAATGAAGAAAATTACACTAAAGTACTATTCAAGGTATCTTTATAAATGAAGAAAATTTCAATAATTCATTTTTTCCACTAATTTTTGCCTTAGTTGCTGACAGTATTAATTGTTCCATTGCTAAATTAAATTTTCTAGACACAATTACCAATTGACAAGTAAATTCTATCGGTAATTTGCAATGGTTGGTTTTTCATCTCCAATTCTTTATTTTCTTATAGTGTAGGAGAGGAGTAACTTAATGTGTGGATGTCAAGTTAATGATTTCTCCCATGGTTATAATGTTTGACAGTAGCCTAGGAGAAGACAGTTGCTGGTGACAATTTGAACAAGAGGCGACTGCTGGAGGTGGTAGAAGTAGGCTGACATAGGAGCTTGCGACAACACAAGGACTGGTCGGCGGCAGCTAGTGAATGGCATCAGCGGCAACATAAATGGTTGTTAGGGATTCTAGAGTTTCAATCTTGGTGATTAGGGTTTGTTTAAGAAGATGACGAGGTGTTTGGCAACAACGACAAGGCAATCTTAAGTCTGAATAACGGTGTTTGGACACAGAAACAACATATTCTATATTAGGGATAAGTTCTTCTTAATACGGAAAATATGACTTGTTTGAAAAGAAGGTTATTATATCCTTAAGTCGTAATAAAACTTATTTGGCTACTAGAATAAAGGTATAATTTTGGTTTGTTTAATGATAAGGATTACTGTAATCCAAGTCTAAATAAAACCCCATAAAAACAAACTAACCCTTATAAAAATAGCCTTATTCCAATTAGAATTCAAAAATTCAAAATTAATTACAAAAATTATATTAATTATTTTTTATTAATTTGATTAAGATTAATGATTATCTTTATTCCTAATTAATTTTTGAAATGATATTTTTAAAATTAATATTAATATTTTTAATTAGATTCAAATTAATTATTTGACTCATTAAAATTAAGAAAAATATTTTATTAAATAATCAAAAAACATGTTTCTTAATTAAATTTATTTATTTCAATTTGATTGATATAAATTAAATGTATTGTTATATTTATTTAGAGAATTCTTATTCTATTTTTTTAGAAATTGTTTCTTTATTTATGAATAATAAGTTTCTTGATTTATTACAAAAATATTTTTCTTAATTAAATTCAAAAAGGTGTTTTCATTTATTAATTGAGCAATTTTAGTTTTTAATATTTTTAAAATAATTTTCTAATTTATTAAGGAAAAAATTGATGAATTAAGAAATTAATCTCTAAATAAATAGTATAAAGGACTTTCTTAATTGATTTCATAGTGATTTATTTAATTTTGAAATTATTTTCCTTTTAATATTAAAAAATAGTTTTCTAATAATTAAGGAAAATTATCTCTAATTAGATTAGAAATAGTTTCCTAATTGGATTAGAATTTATTGATTTTTGAATTTTGGAAAAGGAGTTTTTTAATTATAATAATAAATATAATTTGTTTAATTGCTTTTTTAATTGTTTTCAATTAAATTTTATTAAAATAATCAAGATAATTAGAAATAGTTTCCAATTGAATTTTAAAATTGTTTCTAGATCAATACACATTTCTATTTGAAATTTGAATTTTATTTATCTATGAATCAATAGTTTTAATCTACTTTAATTAACCAAAGTGTTGAAATATTATTTTAGATTATAAGGATTAATAACTAGAGTCAAATAAAGCTTGATATATGACGCATAAAATTTGAATATGAGTGCATAAGGTCCATAGTCTATTTATATGTTTGATATTATATTGGATGTATATTAAATTGCATGTTTTATATATGTGATCTTATTACATGCAATTTTGTGTTTGATGAGATTATTTAAAATTAAATCCCTTGTTAAAAATATTAAGTACATGATTGTTGCCTTTTATTATTATAAGAATAAATCAAAGTTTTTATTTATTGTTAGGCTTGTTGAACAAATTTAAATTCGTTTTAACCCAAATATATTTAGTCTTATAATAATGAGTTCTAATTAACTAAATTTGTTTTATTTGGATAAGCAAAGTCATGATCATATGAATTTAGAAGCAGGTTTAAGAATAATATATAAGATATGTTTTTTTTCAAGAGTTATCACCTAATAAATCTAGAAATCATACGAGATGTGATTGATAAAGTTGTTATCTATCTAATTCAAGTATAGTTAGTTTGATGAGAAAAAAATTCAACTAAATTTGAATGGGATCTTAACCCAATATAGAAAGATTATATTAATCTTTTTGAATAGTATCAAGGGGTATTATTTTGACTAAAATAGTGGGAATAACTAATATATGATTGAAGTCCTAATCTTATTTGGTAGTTATAACATACAATTAATTACTTGATTTTCTTACTTTTATATTTTATTCTAAGTGGAATTTACCTTGTTTAATATATTTGATACTAAATTAGTGACCTTAATTTCTTGGACATAGGTTATATGTGATAAGAGTTCTGAAAGTTACATAGAACTTGTCTTTACTACCCAAGCCTTGGTTGAGCCCCAACCTTCCTCTTCCACCTTAATTAACATTCACTTGTTGGTCAAGGAAACTCTTGTTGCTCCTAATGCTTTTGTCAACCCTTCAGACCACCCCTCTAGGAAGATTTGCTTCTAGGTGGTGGGTGACATCTCCCTTTTGACTAAATTGGGATAGTTTCCCCCTTCATATAAGGATAGTCATACAATTGTCTATCCCTTAAGGACATTTTATTACAAGAAGCACTTAAGTAGAATGCCAACTTATTAGGTTCTTCTCTAATAAGAGATATGCATTTTTAGCTATGGTTGCATGGTCTAAGATTCAATGAGGTAAAATAGGACTTCGTGAAACACTCCTCATCCTTTAAGGACTATTTATCTTTAAGTTTAACTTTATGGAAGAAGTTCACAAAGTCTTAAACATAGACCTTGGTACATCAAGGATAATCTGATTTTTCTATAAAGTTAGTCTCGGGGGATGAAGATGGATTACATGAAGTTCAAACATGTTTTATCATGGATTAGTATTTATAATGTTCATTTAAATATTTGTCCATAACTAGTCTGTGCTACTTAGCTAGTTATATAGGTCAACCTCTTTGTCTAGATGAATATGTAGCCTCCTTGAAGAGAATAAGGTTCACTAAGTTGTGTGGTTAGGTAGTAGAAATGTCTAGGAAGTTGCCTGAGGTAATTTCCTTGATGTGATTGGATGATCAAAAAGAGTTAGTAGAGGATTTTTTTTGTATTACGTACCATTGGAAACTGACTCCATATATCCTGGGTAAAGAAAGCTGGCAAAACTTTTCAAAAAGAAGATTATGATGAATTAATGAGTTTAAATCCCCCAAAACCCATCTTCAAACTATAAGCCAATAAGAAATAAGTAATCTATTATTGTGAATAAAGTGAACTTGATAGTAAGTAATGTTTAATTTGGCCTTGATAGGAATATGTGACTTGATAGTAAGTATTATATGTTTTAAATACCTCTGTTAATGAGTTGATCTGGTTAACGAACTTGCCTAACGTTGCCTTTAGTGGCTTAGTTAATATAGGGATTTTTTTCTTTAATCATTGTGCGAGCTCTTCAGAACAAATGGAGAATACTCAGGGCAAACTAGTTTGTTTTAAAAGAATAAACTTGATTTGATGAATTCTCCAATCTTGTAAAGCATTGAAGCCTAAAGACAAATTCTCCAATCTTGTCAATTGTAATGAATTATTCTTCAAATATAGGGGTTTCCATCTTATCAAAGAAAATTTACCTACTTACCTTTTTATTCAATTAACCAGGCAATCGTCCATTAGACCAAACACTCCTGAGGCTTATTGTGCAACAAGTTAGGCACCTACGACCAAAGTCCAATAAAAAGTTGGCATGGACCTCCTAAGCTCTCATTCATAGTGTGACATGCCATTAAAAATAAACTCTCAGCTTTTGGTAAGATCAAATGTTTCCATCCTATTGTACTTGTCAACTTTGTTACAACAACAATGAAATTAGGTA
>JANZLF010000009.1:14632824-14643268 GCA_026546835.1 Erythroxylum foetidum
GGTTTCTTTCGTGGTGAGGAATCCCTCCCTCGTGAGATGCGCGTCCAGATGTCACGTAGGACGTCGGGCACGCGACCCACCGGGGAAGGGTTCCAACAGTCACTACCCACTAAGCAGATTTAGTATCTGAAATTAAGGAAGCAGTGAAAATTATGACGAGTTACAAGAATTAATGCTGCAAGTTGATTTACAATCAGAATATACAGTGAGAGATGGCTTATTATACTGGCACAAGCGATTAGCAATTCCTCATACAACATCTGACATTATTAGAAAAGTGTTAGATAAGTTCCATTCTTCCACTCAAGGAGGCCATGCTAGTTTTACTTAAACTTTGGGAAGGTGGCAACTATTTTTTTTAAAGCTTATGAGAAAACATACATCAGACAGTGTCAAGTTTGTCAAAGAGAAAATGTATCACAATTACATCCTAGTAGGTTGTTAATTCCACTTCCAATACCTTAACAAGTATGGGAAGATGTGGCTATAGACTTTACTACAGGGTTGCCAAATTCTAAAGGGTATTGTGATCATAGTAAACAAAGTCTAGTCACTTTAATTTACACCCTTAAAGGCTAACTATACTGCTCCTAAAGTGGCTAAAGCGTTTGTGTAGATAGTGGTGACGTTACATGGCATTTGAAAATCTATTATGTTAAACAAGGACAAGGATTTTGTTAGTGCCTTTTGGCTGCAACTCTTTAAGTTACAAAAGAATACATTGAAGATGAGTTCTACGTACCATTCTTAAACAGATGGTCAGAGTGAAGCTCTTAGCCGACGTTTAGAGATGTATTTGAGGTGCTTTGTGTTTGACACTCCTAAATGGTGGGTGAATTACCTTCTTTGGGCAGAGTATTAGTATAATACATCCTATTAGTCATCTATTGGTATGACTCCATTAAAAGATGTATTTGGGTAGGATCCTCCTCTAATTATTCGAGGTATAATTTCCTAAGAGGTTTCAACTGATGTGTTTGAGCAATTGAAGGAAAGGGATGATGTATTAGAAATTTTAAAATATCATTTGGAGAAGGCATAACTACGAATGAGGAAATTTGTTGATAAAAAAAGAACTGAAGTTCATTTTCAAATGGTGACTTGGTATTTGTCAAACTTCGACCTTATAGGCAACACTCAATTAAGATGAGGAAAGGTATTTTGGGCCTTTTGAGGTGCTAGAGAAATTTGGGATAGTTGCTTACAAACTCAAACTACCAGAAGAAGCTAGGATTCATCCTATCTTCCATGTTTCTTATCTTAAGAATTGTGAAGGCATTCCGAAGGAAACATGTTTACCTTTACCCTTAACTACTGTGAAAGAATGGTCGATTATTTATCCTTTGAAAATTCTAAAAAAGAGGGTGGTGCTATACGTAGGAGGGCAAGGGCAACAGTATCTTGTCTAATGGGATACAAATGTGCCACCGACTTGGGAGATGTAGTAATATCTATAGCAGCATTACTCGAGCTTTAACCTTGAGGACAAGGTCAATTTCGATGGAGAAGGCAATGTCATGACTAGTGGTCACGAGGAAGAGCAAAGAGGGCAAGTGCCTGATGAGGTCATTATGGATGTTGAGCTAGTAGGTAGTAGTGCGGAACTACACTCAAATGATGAGGTTGTTAGGAAAGGACATGTGTCAGAAGGTTCACATGTGGAGATACATCCTAAGGTAGTGTTAATACGTAGCACTAGCGCCCAAAAGAAATCATTGAAGGTTAGAGAGAATGAAGATGGGCTGGGATATGAAGGGAATTAGGGTAGAAGATAGTAAGACAAGTTGTCCCCCTGTATGTCTTCCCCTCTGATTCTTTCCCTTTCTGATTTCATTCTGAGTCTTTTTTCTACATTGTCCTGTAACCGCTACTCTGTAGTGGGTAACTACATATTTTGGCTTAATAATATTGCCCAGTAGAATCCATTATCTAACATTATCTCTGGAATATATTATTTAGATATTGCTTGCAGGTGTTTGTGACACTCTACTAGTTGAACATAATTGAAAAACACGATTTTTGTGTTTAAGAGATATTTGAAGCAATTAGTAGGGTTTCATAACTTTGTTATTAAAAATGCCCATAACAATGTCATTCTTAGTCTTGAGTATATGTTAATACATAAATTTATGTGTCATATTATTTTTGATAAATCTGAAAGTAACCAATGTTTTAATAAAGACTTGCTCATTCTTTAGTGAATAGACAATAATGTCAAAGTTTGTACGTCAACTTATATTTTTTATACTATAACTACTCCTCTTAAAAATAAAATTAGTCATCTTGGCATGGAATATTTTGTTGTCACGCTTGTTGTTTATTAGGGGGTAGCTATTGAGGGACTGATTATTGTTTTTCTCTTGAATTTCTTAATCATACTTACTTAAGGCTAGCTAAGATCTTAGTAGTCCATCACATAAAAAATCGAGATATTGGTTCAAAAGCTCATGTGAAATACAGGATGGAACAAGCTAGCAGCAAACTGAGGTCTCAACAAGTGAAAAAATGGAGGATGATAAAGAGGAAGGTTAGGAGAAAGTCTTTATTTTTGTTTTAAAAAACAACTAGCTTATGATGGAACGTATGAACACCATGGAGGCACATATGAAGAAGATGACGCAAGAACAACGAAGATAATAATGCGACACAAAGAAGATCCAGAAATACTTTTCTATTCAAGGTATTCAAATTCCTTCACCTACATCGTTGCCTACTCAATCTCCATGAGTAATTTCTTGCTCTAAACTTTTTTTTGTTATTTATTTTTATATGTGTTGTTTGTTTTTTCACATTGGGGATAATGTATTCTCTAAGTATGAGGAGGTTTGTGCATGTCATTTGTGTGAAATTTCGCATATAATATTGTGTTAGTTTTAATTAGGTTGACATTGTGTAAACATTTTGTTGTATATGTGTGAATTGTATGAATGTGTCAATGACAAAAATTTGATCGAATTAGTTTAGCTTTGAATATGGTTATTTAATTTGTAAAGGCATTGTTCAAATATACATTAGCTGTAAATAGATTAGAAGAATAAGTTTAAGATCCCTTAATTTAAGGGATTTAGTTAGATAGTCTATCTAATCTAGGATCTAATTTAGTTTGCTATTTTATCTCTTGTAATTTCCTATTTAATACTATATACTATCTATTTAAAGGAGATAGAATAAACATTCTTTTCCACATGGCATCAGAGCTCTAGGGTTTCTCTTTCTGCGATTTTTTTCCAAGGAACCTTCATTGCTACAAAATTAGAACCCTTTTAGGTTTTGCGTGTTCCAGCCTTCATTACTACATTCCTCCTTGTCTTTCCTTCTTTGATTCTTGTTCAGACAACTTTAATTGCTTCTTTTCTTCCTTCTTCATCATGTCAACCTCCCAAACTTTTGCTTTTAACCCTTTAGAAGAATTCAGTTCTAATCAGAAAATTTGAGATTTGCAAAATATTCAGGCTTCCTATAAGCTTAATGGGAAGAACTACCATAAATGGTCTCAATTTGTCCACATATATCCAAGGGAAAAGGGAAGCTTAGTCACCTCTTAGAACAAGACCATTAAAGGATAACTCAATGTTTGAAGCATGAGATGAGGAGGATTCCATGATAATGTCGTGACTGTAGGATTCTATGGATCCTATGATCAGTGACACATGTATGTTTTTGCTCACTGCAAAGGAGATTTAGGATTACATTCGTTACATATACTCGAAGGCTTATGATGCTACTCAAGTGTATGAGATCAAGGTCAAAACTACAGCTACTAAGCAAGGAGATAAATATGTCACAAAGTATGTAACTCTGTTGCAGAATGTGTGACAAAAACTTGGCAATTACTGAGTTTTTGAGATGAAATGCCCTAAGGATACTACCATCTTAAAGAACTTTATTGCAAAAGACCACGTTTATGATTTTTTGGTCGGATTGAATCTTGAATTCGATCAGGTTAGGATCCAAATCCTTGGCAGAGGGAACACACTGTTTCTAGAAGAGACAATTTCATTAATTTGAGCAGAAGAAAGCCAAAGGAGTGTTATGCTTGCACCATAAACTATAAAAAGGTCAGCCTTAGTAGTAAAAACATATCACCAAGTTAAAGGAAATAATCATCTGTCTAAAAATCCTGGTAGAGAAACCTCTGGTGCACCTACTGTAAGAAATCAAGGCACACAAAGGAAACTTGTTGGAAACTACATGGTAAGCCACCAAGCTAATAATGGGGAAACCGCAGGGGACAACAGAGGTCTCAAGCACATATGACAAAACAGTCCAAAGCTGAGGAAAATCTAGCAACAGGGGGTTTAATAGTGAAGAAATTGAAAAGCTGAGAAGCTTGTTGCTGTTTATTAAACAACCTTATAAAACTTGGTCTTTGGCTATTTCAGGTAAACCTCTACTTCCTTTTTGTATGACTGTCTTGACTTCCTCAAAAACTTCTTATACTAACTCTAGGATAATAGACTCCAGCACTACAGACCATATGACACCCATGTCTCAACTCTTCCATATTTATACCCTATGTGTAAGTAACAGAAAGATTATATTAGGCAATGACTCTTTAGCTACTTTTGCAGGGTTTAGAGATGTACACATCACACCAACCCTTATTATTAGAAAAGTCCTCCATAGACCAAAACTATCAGCTAGCTTTTTTTCCATTCAAAAACTTACCCATGATCTTAAATGTTATGCTACTTTCTTTCCTTCTTATTATGTTTTTCAGGAACAGGTCTCAGGGAGGGGGATTGGACTTGCTAAAAAAAGAAGTGGTCTTTACCACCTTGAATTTCCTAAAAAAATTAGAAGCAACTTGTCTTTGTCATTTCTTATTTTTTCAAATAAAGATGCCATTTGGTTGTATCACCTACGCCTAGGTCATCCATCTTTTAAGGTTTTAAAAGTAAAGTTCCCTCATTCTTTCCAAAAATTAAATATTTTTGAATTTCATTTTGACGCTTGTGAATTGACAAAACATACTCGGGTATCTTTTCCTATTAGCAATAAAAGAAGTTCTCATCATTTTCATTTGATTCATAGTGACATATGAGATCCCTTTACTACATCAAATGTTTTTGGGGCTCATTGGTTATTATCCTTAATTGATGATAGCATTTGGGTTACATGACTCTTTCTTCTTAAACAAAACTTTGATGTTAGCCTTGTTATACCTAATTTCCACTTAATAATTCAAAACCAATTTAGGATCAAAATAAAAAGCTTTTGTACAGAAAAAGCTAGAGACTACTTGAACCAAACTTTTTCATACTTCTTGCAATCACAGGGCATTATGTATGACTCATCGTGTTAACACACCTCAACAAAATGGGATAGCTGTAAGGAAAAATGAGCACTTACTGAACACCATCTGAGCCATACTCTTTCAAGGGAATGCCCCTAATTCCTATTGGGGAAAGGCAGCTCTTACTGCCATATATGTGATAAATAAACTTCCCTCACTTGTGTTAGAAACAAAAGTTCAATAGACATTCTCAATAGTTTCTATCCACACTTTAGAACATCACATAGCCTTGCACCTAGGGTATTTGGGTGCACTGCCTTTGTTCATGTCCATAGCCAACACAAAGACAAACTAAACTCCTGAGCCATTAAATGTGTTTTCCTCAGTTACTCACCTACTTAAAAGGGATACAAGTGTTACAATTCTTCATCTAGAAAATTTTATCTCTACAAATGTTACCTTCACATAAAATACACCTTTTTTCTCTAGGTCCTCTCTTCAGGGGGAGATTTCACTGATAAAAGATAGCACTTGTGAATCCTTCGAGCCAATTAAAACACTTGACCTACCTTCTCCTCCAGATCATATTGTTGAAACAACTGAGCCTTATGGACCAGTTATATCTGAGTTTCCCAATAATACTACTGAACCTAAGTCACCCCATGTCCCAGCTAATGTTACCTAAGTGTATTCAAGGAAAAAGGTCGTTCCAGAACTGATACAGGTCCAAGAATCCAACTCAGACTTTGAAAACATAATCATGGTAAGATCTGACTTACCTTTACATACTCAATTTTTTGAACCCATTGTTGTTAGGAAAGGTGTAAGAGAATGCACTAAGCGACCACTTTATCCTCTATCTCACTATGTCTCTCTCAAGCGCTTATCAATAGCCTACCAAAAATTCATTATGACTTTAACCAACATTACTTTCCCTAACACAATTTCTAAGGCGTTGTCAAAAAGGGAATGGAGGGATGCTATGAAGGAGGAGATGAGTGCATTAGAAAAGAATAGAATAAGGGAGATTATTGATAACTAAAAGGAAAAAACATGTTGACTATAATTGGATTTTTACACCAAAATACAAGGCTGATGTATCTCTTGAGAGATTAAAACCAAATTAGTGGCCAAAGGATACACTCAAACTTACAGGATTGACTATCAGGAGACTTTTGCTCCAGTTGCAAAAATGAATACCATGATAATTCTATTATCATCAGCTGCCCACTTTAATTGGCAGGTCCAACAATATAATGTTAAGAATACATTTCTCCATGAAGATTTAGATGAAGAAATCTGCATGATCATCCCACCAGGATTTAAGGGAGACATTTACAATAAAGTATGCAAGTTGAGGAACGTTTTTTATGGGTTAAAATAATCTCATAGTGCATGATTGGGAGATTTTCAAAAGTCATGAGGGAGTCTAGGTATAGACAAAGTCAAGGTGACCGTACTCTTTTCATTAAACATTTAGTTACGTGGGGAGTTACTGCTCTTCTAGTATATGTAGATGACATTATAGTGACAGGAAATGATGACAAAGAGAAGTATGAATTGAAGCGAAGACTAATAAAAGAGTTTAACATAAAGGAACTAGGGAAACTAAAGTACTTCCTTCGTATTAAGGTGACATATTCCATATAAGGGATTTTCATATCTCAACAAAAGTATATGATTGATTTATTGGCAAAAACAGGAAAGACTGGGTGTAAACCAGTCTTTACACCTGTGGATCCAAACCATAAGTTGGGAGAAGCTAAAGAAGAACTAGTTTTGATAAAAGGATGTATCAAAGATTGGTTGGCCGACTCATATATCTTGCTCACACTCAGTCAGACATAGCTTACTCGATGAGTGTGGTCAGTCAATTCATACATGATCTTAGAGAACCTCATATTCAAGCTGCTTATAAAATGCTACATTACTTGAAAGGCAATCCAGGGAAGAAATTTTGTTCAAGAAAAACAATACTCTTACTCTAGAAGTCTACATTAATGTTGGCTATGTAGGTTTTATAGTGGATAGAAGATTTACTACAGGGTATTGCTCTTTTCTTAGAGGTAATTTGGTAACATGGAGGAGCAAGAAGCTGAATGTGGTGGCAAGGTCGTATGTAGAATCGAAATTTAGGGCTATTGCTTAAGGATTGTGTGAACTATTATGACTGAAGAGTATTCTAGATGATTTGAAAATCAAATGGGACTGCCCTATGAAACTTTATTGTGGCAATAAGTTAACCATCAATATCACTCATAATCCTATACAATATGACAGGACAAAACATATTGAAATTGATAGACATTTTATTAAAGAAAAATTAGAAGAACGGTTAGTATATATGTCTTATGTTCCATCAAAACATCAAGTAGCTGATATTCTGACGAAGGGGTTGAATAGTTTGAGTTTCCATGATCTTGTATTAAAGCTGGGAATGGAAGAAATCTATTCCTCAACTTGAGGGGGGGGGGGGGGGGGGTTGAGATATACATTAGAAGAATAAGTTTAAAATCCCTTGATTTAATGGATTTAGTTAGATAGTATATCTAATCTAGGATCTAATCTAGTTTCCTATTTTACCTCTTGTAATTTCCTATATAATACTATATACTATCTATTCAAAGGAGATAGAATAAATATTGTTCTTTTCTATATGTATATTGACTTGTGAATTTTGTGTTTTAAGGATCTTTGGATAAATATGCATATTAATTAGGATATGGCATATGTTTTGTTCACTTTAGGAAATTTGTTATATAAATTTATAAGTAAAATTCAACTGAATTGTTTAGCATTACCAATAACCTTTCATGAGAATGACTGACTACAAAAGAGATTGGGTAAGTTAAGTAATTAAATAAATAATAAAAAGTATGTTAAATAAATTATTATTATGCTAGCCCTTTTTTTAAAAATGGGTTAAAAATAGAGATGATAGCTAGTTGAGAATGTGATATAGTTGAGTAACCAGGGGTATTCACAACAAAATGTTTGTTTTCACACAAAAGGCTAAAATGACAATCCAACTAAGCTAAATAAAAAAATATGATCTAGTTGAGTAACTGGAAGATATTTTTGACAAGTTGTTTACCTTTGTGTTAAAAGACTAGATTAATGTCAAAGAAAATTTAAAAAATAGTGTTTCAATAAATAAAACCTATCGATCTTTGAAAGTAACAACAATTTTCATGAAATGATACTTAGTGATAGTTACCTTTTCGATTGATCACTAATTATAAATGTATATGTACAAGTTTCATAGGTGTATGTGGTTAAATTGATTCCATAAGATTCGATATCATTGTATCATTATTGCATGTTGCATGAACATGTACTTATGCATTTTTGTGTTTTGTTGTGTTTTTGTGTTTTTGTTTTTGTTCGGGGATAAGCAAAAGTTTAAGTGTAAGGACATTAATAGGTATATTTCACACCATATCTTCCTAGGTGTATTAGTGTGTTTTCAAGTGTTTATTAAATGATTATCATATGTATAAGCTAAGAATTATGTTATTGTGAATGTTTGCTTATATTTTAAGTGTTTGTGTAGTTTAAAGTATGAATTCAATTTTAATTTTATATTTCATTAGATGTTTGATATGTTTGTGAGTGTTGGAAATCAGGTAATTGAAAAACAAGGATAAAGAGAACGAGCGAAATAGTGATCGTGTAATAACTCCATAATTTTTTCTATAGCTAGAGAATTAGAGCAAAGTAGAGCTTAATATTTGGAACAATAAGGTACGAGGAGTGGAACTGGCCAAAGGGGTGCTTAAGGTATAAGCCTAAGCAAGTCAGTATCTTGACTCTCTTATACACAATCGTGATAGGCGTGCACAGGGCTACACGACCGTTATCACGGTCATGCCTCAAAGGGCACGATTTTGACAAAGAGGGAAACACCAAGACCATGATCGTAACCTTGAGTTTCCAGGCGTGAATTTTTTTATTTATTTTAAGGTTCAAGACTATTTTTGGACTAGGACAACATACGAAAACCCTATACATGACCCAAGACCCTAAGGCACTATATAAGAATGTGAAATACAACAAAAAAACAACAATAACCAACATTAAAAAGTAGATCAAAAGTGGTGAGATCAAGAAGAGCTACAGAAATTTCAACTTTCCAAATCAAGTCCTTCAATAGAGTTTTATTCTTTTCCTTTATTTCCTTGATTGTCCTTGATGTGTAATTTTAATTCTGTGATATTAAACATGTCTATATAGTTCTAAATTTTAGAATAGGATTTATTCTGGAATTATTGTGTGACTTTGATTTTTTTATCAATACATAATTAGATGTTTGTGATAATTGTTCATGTATAAACTTGACAATAAATCAAGAGATTGAGTCAAAATAATTAGTATTAGATTGTACAAATAAAGTTCGCAATTTAATGGACCCGCAATTATCAAATTAACGATCAATCAAAGAGAGATCTTAGTTGAAAAATTGATTATCTATTATATAACTTCGGATCTAATAATTGAAGACATTAGGGTTAGTTTTGTGAAACGAGTGACTGCAAGTCTGAAATTTTCGAATTCAATTAAGGTTAATTGGTTAGATATTGAGGGAGAGTAATAAATACCTTAAAAAATCGAGGATCAAACAAATAAATTGAATAGTAAAGGAAACAAAAATAAAGGAATTACAATTCATAAGCATTTAATCTTGATCAAATCTTAATTTTAATTGGCAGCTTACTTATCATTTGATTACTTGCTTTGTTTTATTTATTTACTTCAATTCCAGTTACTTGATTTTATTCAAATCAATTTCGTGTTACTTTATATAAAGTTAGGTTCAAATTGTTATTTATTACATAATTTTCGTGGGAACAACATTCTCTTATTCACATGATCAACAAAGGAAGTGAGGAAAAGAACCTAAAAAAGAATTTGATCCCAAAAAAAAAGAAGAAAGGTAACCTTGTATCGGATTACATGGAGACTGTGATAGCAGAGTGTGTACCCAAGTAATCAAGTTTGAGGCATTCGAGGTGAGCCTAGGTCTCAATGTTACAATCACGCTCAATGTTATGAATACCGTACCGGACTTGGTACCGGATTGAGCTCTGGAACGGAACTGTACCGGTACCGGTCAGTATCGGGTACCGTTTCGGATAATTTTTTAAATTTATAAAATAGTCCCTGAAATTTTTAAAAATTGCAAAATAGTCCATATTAGTATATTGTACA
>JANZLF010000009.1:14721486-14737403 GCA_026546835.1 Erythroxylum foetidum
TGGAATGTAAATCACATTACATGAAATACATGCATATATGAAGGAATACCTCATAGTATATTATTAACAAGTCATAAAGTTAATACATGAATCACAAATATCCATTGGCCTAGGGTACATTACTAACAGTTAATAGAATAAATAAGTAAAAACTGGCATGCAGAATATTTAAGTAAAAAAATTACAATAAAATACATAAGGACATACATGAAGGATGCCCTTATCTGCTAGTACCTTACACCCTGTAAAGACAAACTCTTTTTATCGCTAGTCGCGCTAGGAGTCTACAGCACTAAATGGCCTTGAGAATACGTCAATTCTACAATTTTAGACGTCCATCGCGGGAATCTTTCCCTACTACACTTGACCTAAAAACAAACCTAGTCGATGGCCCGAAAGCCTTGATAAAAAACTTGCCACTCACAAAGGCATAAAGGACAAATGGTTCGGACTTCCTAAGCGGTAAGTATGAGGCGTGAGGACTCTAAAGGGTGTAATTTACCCTTATCCTTTCACACCAGACTTTCCTAATTCTAACAACTGTCTCAGTGAGGGCCAACTCTGACATATTTTTCTTGATCACTTCCCTCCAAGTCTTATAAGACCTTCCTTTCCTTCTCCTGTAGCCACTAAAGTTTATTTTCTCACAGTGTCGTACCGGAGCATCAAATGACAGCCTACACACATGCCCAAACTATTTAAGCATTTTCTCTCTCAACTTATCTGCAATACTAGCCACCTGTAGTCTGTGTCTCACTACCCGATTTCGTATTCTATCTCTTATGGTAATGTCACACATCCACCTAAGCATACGCATTTCTGCTACTAATAACTGTCGTGTATGTCTACATTTAGTAGGCCAACGCTCTGCTCCATATAACATAGTTGGCCGAATCACCATTTTATAGAACTTCCCTTTGAGTTTTACGGGGATCTTTTTATCACATATAACACCTAATGCACTCTGCCATTTGATCCACCCAGATTTAATACAACGTAGTATATCGTCATCGATATCACCATATCTCTGAATGATGGATCTGAGGTATTTAAAACTCGATGTTTGTGATAGGATGTCAGTGTCAATCGCTACCACTGCCTCTTGTACCATCTAGCTATCCGAAAAGTTACATTCTAAATACTCCATCTTGAACCTGCTTATTCTAAAACCTTTCGATTCTAACGTTTCTCCCCAACGTTCTATCCTGACATTGACCTCCTCTTTAGCTTCATCCACTAGGACAATATCGTCAGCAAATAACATACACCGAGGTACCTCTCATTGAATATGTTTGGTAAGTTCATCTAACACTATTGTGAATAAGAAAGGACATCAAGTCGAGCCTTGATATAGTCCAACACCAATAGAGAACACTTCCGTATCGCCTCCTATCGTCGTTACGCTAATCAATGCGCTTTCATACATATCCCTAATCACTATGATATATGGAGTATAAATAAACACAAGGAAGCTACTTTAATTCTTAATGCAAAAGGTTGTTATCCAACCTCATCCTAGAATACTTTGGTCTAAACTTGTGTAGTTTCCTTAGTCTAATCTAAGAAGGTGTTACTTTGTAGCTAACAGACTACTTACGTGAGGTTTCTTATAGAAAATTTTATACATAACTAAAACCTGTGTGTTTTAAAATCAAAAGGAGGCATTGGATCATTTATTTTTCGATTGTCCTATTCTCTTAAACAAAAACATGGACTAACTAATTACTTGTCATGTCGACCAACTAAACAAGATGACATATTATGGTAAGGTAGCCACATATAATGAATGTTACAAAGAAGAATTATAGAAGTTATTTTTGTACCTAAATGATAAAGTGAATCTTCTTGTAGACAATGCAAATGGAGATGACTCATATGTAAGATCACAAAGCACGTAGACAATACAAAGTATATAGAATTCAAGTACTTTGAGATTAGAAGATATGGAGTAAAAATTGTGATATTAAGTATGATTTACTTCTCTGTAGGATTTTTAATTTTAGATGTTGTTTCTTTTTTTTCTTCGAATACTTATCATTGTGTATTTAGTTACACTTTCCCTTTGCATATGTTGGTTAATTTTGAATTTTATTATGGTGGAGTGTTGAAAAGACAGGAAAATAAATATATTGGGGGGTAAGATTAAAAGAAAAATGGATATAGGACATAAAGTAATCTCTATGTTTTACAAATTTTCACATGAGTCCATTAGAAGCCTGATGGAGTTAAGCTTAGAGCATGACAAGGAAATGTTGCCTATGCTCTAAAAAATGGAAGAATTGAATTATCAAAATGTTGAAATCTATAATGATCATGGTTATGAGAATCCTGCGACAAATGGTGCGGAATCAAACTCTGATGATGAATCGGATCAAGATGAGGGGTTGTTCCAAGTTGAATTAGAGCAAACTGATGACTTCATTGTTATGCAAGATAGTGATTCTGGAGTTGATTTAATTGCTAAGGAGTTCTTTGGAACTAATGATGAAGAATATGTTTTTGTTAGAACAAATGAGATGAGATATAGGAAGACTTTACAAATTGGATTTGAATGCGACAATGTTGTCGATGATGTTGGTGGTAGTGGAAAGATTTTTAACGAAGTTAGTGATCGTTCCAAAGATACTAGAAGAGAAGAAGGAAGTTCGCATTATAGAAATAGTGATTATGATGACAGTGATGATGAATTTCAATCACTAGTTCCTATTGACGATGAATCATTGAAGAAATACATTAGTTTTAATCCAAAAGATGAAATGGAAGATTTTAAGTTTGAAATTGGAATGAAGTTTAAGGCCGAGAAGTAGTTGAGGGAAGCTATAAGAAAGTATGTAATTACAAATGGGTAAAATGTTTCAATGTCGAGATCTGGTGTAAGAATGGAAACAGTTTGTGATGCACATTGTCCTTTTCGCGTGTATGCTAGTTAAATTGGAAATGAGAAAATATTTATTGTGAAGATAGTAGAAAACATTCATAACTGCAGTAAAGTGCAGAGGAACAAGCAAGCTTGCACGAAATGGATTCGTTAATGAATTTATACACAAGTTTAGGAGGAACCCGGATTGGCCTATTAATGAAATGATGGATGATCTTCAATCAAAATATGCACTACACGTCACTAAAATTCAATGTTATAGGAATAAGTGGGAAGCAATTACCATGTTTCGAGGATCAATGGAAGGTGATTATGTGAAGTTATGGTCTTATAGACATAAGTTAAAAGGAGTTGACAAAGATCGAAAATTTGTTATTGAAACTGATTTTGATGAACATGCAGGGAAACCAATGTTCAAAAGATTTTATATAGGATTTCGTGCATTGAAATATGGTTTTCTTGGTGGATGCAATAAGATTATTAGGTTAGATAGATGTTTTTTGAAGACTTTCCTTGGTAGTGCATTATTATCTTTTGTTGGTTATGACGGAAACAATCAAAGGTTTCCTATATGTTGGGCTATAGTTGAGGGAGAAAATTACCAACTGTGGAATTGGTTTTTTAACATTCTTGCTAAAAATCTCGTCATAAGTGGAAATTCATGGAATTTTGTAAGCGATCAGCATAAGGTAAACTTTCAATATCCATATATTTGATATTCATTTGTTTATGTGATCAACACTTTATTAATTTATGTAACCTTTTTCTTACATGGTTTAGTGGAAGCATTAAAGAATTTGTTTCTAGAAGCTAAACATTGAAAACGTGTTCACCATGTATATGCAAACTAGTTTAGTGTTCATAAAGGGCACATATATAGGACTTTATTTTAGAAAGCGGTGAATTGCAAAACGAAAGTTGATTTCGAAGAGGTTATAGAGGAGATGAAGAGTTTGTTTGTGAAGGCTTATGGGGATTTTAAAATTAGGAATCAAGAGACATTTATGAAGGCCTTTGTTAACACAATAACAAAGTGTGACATAGTACATAACAATATTTCAGAGACATTTAATGGATTCATTTATGAAGCTCTTACCAAAAGCTAAATCAATATGTTAGAAGACATTCGAGTTTCTTTAATGACTCGAATACATGAAAAAAAGGGATATGATGTTGAAATGCACTAATGATATATGTTCTAGAGTGAGAAAGAAAATAAAGATAACATAAGGGGATGCAAGACATTGTATGATTAGGACAAATGGGAATTTGAAATTTGAAGTCACTATTTTTACGAACAAGAATATCGTTGACTTACAAGCACGAACTTGTTAATATAGGCTATGAGATTTAACTAGGATTCCATATAAGTTTGTTGTGGATAGTATATCTTATCAGAGGGAGGATATCAATGCTTATGTGAATCGATGTTATAAGTATGATTCTTATTTCAATAGTTACCAGTATGTTATGGAACCCGTTAGTGGCCCTAAGTTTTAGCCAAACATTGGAAATCTTCAACCAATATTACCTCCATTAATCAAGAAGATTCTTGGAGGCTAAAAAAGGTAAGAAAAAGGGATCATACTGAAGAATCTCGAAATTCTAACAAATTGAGCAAGGTTGGATTAACTATGAGATGTCATCATTGTTACAAAATTGGTCACAATATAATAAGATGCAAAAATAAAAATTAACCTTCAAGGTAACTTAAAATTGTTAAGGTAGTTGTTTTAATTGTATAACAAATGTCTTGTTATTCATCCAGTATTATTAACTTTATGTTTATCTTCAACGTGCATAATACAGTGAAAAAGAGGAAGACCACCAAAAACTGAAGCCCCTTCATCCAATATTCGTAGCTGTCTAGTATAAAAATCGACACAATCAGTATCTACAAGATCAAATACTTTATCTTTTATATTAAGAAAAGAGATGACAATGGATAGTTAATAGTAAGTACAAAATTTAAGTTTTTAAAACTTATATAACATTATAATTCTTTTTGTTTTTATAAACAAGTAGAGGATACAGAGTAACATTTGGGGAAGTTACTGAAAATACCTACTTTACAGTAAGTCATTTGAATTCATATTTATACTACTTATATGTAAATATAAAGGAGATGAGAATATTTACATATAGATGGGTGGGAATCAATGTCAAGTATTACAACCTCCTAATACTAACGCAGTAACAACTCAAGCATCCCAAAGTACAGATGCCAATACAACTCAACCTAGGGGGAGGATCAAACTAACATTTAAAAGATCTGCTACTAGGAAATCTTAAGCTGCACATTTATTGTTATGTTGTACAATTACTATGGTTTGTAAAATTGAACAGCTATTTATTTAGTTATTGCGGTGTTGTTATTTAATTTTTGTTCCCATTTCTTTGGAACTTATGTTTAGGATTGATCTTGTACAAGGCCAAACTTTGTAAGAGAATTCTATGTCTTTGGTAGATTGTAGTGTAAATAACTATGAGGTAACTTAATGGGATTTGCTGAGACAACCACTAAAATTGAGCCTAGAATGAAGTGTAAGCAAGAATGTCAGGTGTATTGCCAACTTGTTAATCACTCTCTCCTGTTTATGTTAGATGTTTACCCAAGTAATTACTCTCATCTGAGCTTTAACGAGCATGTACATTTAGCATTAGGATGTCAATTGTTGTATTGCTTATGTGTCTGGTAATTGGTATCTACTTTCATAAGCTTTCTATTTTTGTTAGGTGAAGGAACTCACTAAGCAATTGCCAGCCACATCCCCTCTTACCTTAGTATTGAAACAGTTCTTGAAAATATGTTTAGTAATGGCCAGTTTGTATATAATGTGGTTAGGCTGCATGACATCTGCATGTTTTTGATTATAATATAATGTAGGTCCTTTTATGGTTGAAGTAACCTTTTTTGTTCTATTGTATGGCAGTGTCATAAATGATGAAGACCTCTTAAAGATAATTGAGCTTCTGGTTTTGGTGATGTTGGATGAGGCCTATTTTAAGGATTGGAATCTAGAATGAAATGGGTCAAGAAGCATGATAATTTGATTGTTTTTATGAACATTTAGCAATAGACATGGTGTATTTATGATTAGTTTCTGCAACTAACATTTAATGTACTGCCACTATTATGACATTGTTGACCCACCATTTAACTTGTTTTACCTATTGATTTGTTATCTTCCTTGCCAACTTTAATTGCTTATCAAAATTGCTTAGGCCATAGGGTTCAAAGGTTAAATTGATATAAATTAATGTTTTTTTTCATTCGAGCCTTCAATTTATTCGATGGATTCCAACAATTTAGTTACTCTATTACATTTACTTAGTTTATTGGGTCAAATAGTCTAATTATGTCATAAACTTAGAGTTGATAAACTTTCGACTGAGTTGTCTTATTGGAGTTTTAATTTCACTTACTTGACTTACAAGTAATGACCTAAACTAATGATTAGTAATCCTATATATACTAATAGTTCTATCAAGGGTGATAATCTTTCTTTTCTCGATAACTTTCACTGACTATTAATTTCACAGGTATCCGCTTTAAGTTATTAAATTATCTAGGGCCATCTCCCGTAAAATCTTAAGCGAAGGGTTGCCTCCCACTAATTATTAGCATCATTGACTAAGAATAAAACAACCAAGTTAACTTTCTGATCCTCTAGGTGATTAAAAAACTGATAGAACGTCTTTATATCTTGAATCAATCTATATGCTACAATCAGATCTAAGGATCCATCAAAGGTTAGGGATTGCAAATGCTTAAACCAATCAACCAATTATATTGATTTCTTCCTAAATTGGTTATGATTATATCATTATTGATTCTCAAACAATTTCTATTGATTTTCAAATAGGTTAGTCATACACCTCAACAACTCATTATCACCCTTTCCGACCTTCCTTCATAACTATTTGCACATAAATTTTCCTTAACAACATGAAAAGCTTACAACTGAATATTAAAGTGGCAGGTAATTTAATAAAAAACCAAAGAGTCCTAATAAACATAATAGTTATATTTGTTCTTCTAACTATTACAATGTCACCATTTTTTTGTACTTACATCTGATGCCCAAACTATAAATTGCATAGACCTACAAAATAAAGATATAGACACAAATATTAGGGCTTATGACATATTTTAATTATGTAGATATATTTTTACACATGCTTCTTATGAATAACAATACATTTTTTGAACAAGACTCTTACCCTAACACACATAACTTGTTTGACATATTTTTTTGACAAAAACAAACTTTCATGTCTTTCACAAATATCAAGTACCTACAGGAGACCTTCAATTTGAATATTGATTAACATAAATTTATACAATTGGCATTGCTAAAAAAATAATTGAAATACTTACTTTTGTATTAACGCATTCATAAAAATGTTGTCCAATGTTAGACTTAGCATTTGAAATCTATAACTTCATCTTCTCATTACAATTGGCGCACTTAATACTCAAAATCTACACTATATATAAAAATATCAATATTAATTATAATTGAATCCAATTAAACTATCACATATAACAAATAATAAATATTACAGAGTGAGAATGATGAGTGAGAGTGAGAGTGAGTGAGAGCAAACTTAGGAATTTAGGTTATAGAGTGAAAATGACGAGGTGAGAATGAGAGTGCGTGAGAGCAAACTTAGGAATATGTTACATATTGACAACGGCGTGAGAGTAATTTCGTGCGTAAGTGGGAGAAAAATTAGAAATTTAGGTTACAAATTAATAATGACAACGGAGTGTGCCTGTCTGAGTTTTTTTGAAACGACGTCATCTCAATTTTATCATGAAACAATGTAACGATGAAATTAACATCATGTTAGAACTAAAAAAAATTAAAAGTTTAAACATTTTATTACTATTTTTTAAAGTTTATATTATAATTGATAAATTGAATAGTTTGAGGTTTTTTTTAAAATTAACTCAATAACATTTTTACCATTGTCAAGTAATAATACTACAACGGCCCCTCTTTTGTGGGGCTTGTTTAGAATAGAGCAGTTCATATTCCTACCATTGTGTCTCTCTGTTTGGTGTCTCATTGTCTCTTGCCTCATTTTTCTGTTCTTAAAGGAGGCATCGAGCCCACCTTAATGTCCAGCCTTACTATGGAGCCGAGCCTGAGCAACAATTGAAAAGTAGTTGAGCTAAGCCTCTTCTAGGCTTCAAATCCTAGACTAGACGTTGTGCAAACCAAACCACTACATTAGTAAGCCTTACAACCCACTTTTGACGGGTTACACAGGTGGAATCCCAAATGAGTTGTCTTTGAGACACAACACAAAAGAAAACAAGAAAAGCTGCTGATTCATGTTAAGTTTTTGAAACCAACAGAGTTCATTCACCCTTTCAAACACATGGCAAGAAGTTTAATAGAACATCATGCAAACAGCTGCTCTAAGCACATAGTTACTGCTTGCAAATTGTGGCCTGTTCATAAAGCTTAACCAAAAGAGTTCTACAACGAATTATTCCATGTCGTTCACTGTCTCAACCCAAACAAAAGGAAGAAAAAAGGCAGCAGTTTTTACAAGGATCCCGATCTCAATGGTTCTGCAGAAGAATTAAGAAGAAAAACGGCCTTTTTACAAAACTTGTGCTCAAGCACTTCTGCCATCATACAACCAGCTCGTATAATTATCTCTATTTTAAAACTGTGTTCAGGACAATGCCTTCGGAAATCAAACCAACTCCTCTGAGAAGTCGAAAGAAAGTTTGACGCAAACTGAAAATCAGTGAATGTGACAGGAATATTATCTGGAGGAACACAAGTGAACTTGAACAGGCAAACATATGTTGCTGACAATGGGATTCTACCAGGGAAAAAGAAGGGTGAACAACAATGAGAAAACAAACAGAGTCGGACAGATTGATATGATCACCAAAAAGAGCTCAAGATTTGTGATTGCCAATATAGTATTCTTAGTTTCTAATGCATGGAACTGACTAAAAATAAAATGCACATTGGCACAAATCCACAAAGCCTCCTCCCTAAAAAATGAAGAAAATTTCATGCCATATAACCAAAAAAAAATACAGGATTGGATGAAAATTGTGAAGATGCTAGTGCTAAGACCGCCAATGGTCTCAAAGATGGGTGGAATAGGAGCTGGATGATGTGATGTTAATTGCAATGCATGTGCTACATGATTTAGACATTGGCTTCCGCTTTGCTAAAGCCTAAAGTGGTTGAATTTTAAGAATGGTACTAATAATGCATTCATTGTATCCAAAAGATTCTCTCCAGGTTTTCCAGCAAGGATGGCAGTAATGCAGTTAATGGTGGCAGTATTCAAGGGTGGCAACAGATAGAGATATCCGTTAAGAGGATAAAGGCCTTGTGGCTAAGAAGCAAGGAACATTAGAATAAGGAGATAACTTTCTGTGATGAACTCACCGTGAGTAGTGTCAACCAGACTTGACCATTCATTCTCACAGATGATACGTTATCCAGAAGAACGAACTTTACATGGTTGTTGATGTTCATCTTTCACAAGGTATCAAAGATACCCAACCATAATAACCACACCCAATAACAGCTTGATTAAATCAGGAAATTGAGAGCACCCAAGACATAGCATGGTGCACCCGTAGATTTGCAGTGAAGTTTCAAACAACTAAAAATCCTCACAAGAGTCACAACAACATATATGGGGCATGATCATATGACCCTACAAAAACCAAGACTTTCTCATCAACTTATTTAAGCTGAAGTAAATGAGGAGGAAGGAACAACAATTTACTTTGATGCGAGTCAAAAATGTTAAGTAACGCACCCAAATGAGTGCCATTTTCTGCAAGTAGATCATTCTTCTAAAAACAACATCAAGAACCATTCTAATCAGATAAACCTCTCTAACATCCCATCACAGAACCCAGCTGAAAGAACTATCAAAGATCTAAGCAACTCCTCATTTGACCCAAATTCCACCAGCTATATTATTTTTTGAACTTAAATCTCTCCCCATTATTGTTTCTCTAATTTTGCTGAAAAGAACCATTCATATTTAACATCACCAGCAAGCAACTCACTGGCCCTTTGATTTGTGACATCGATTTCACTAACAACATCTCCAATCAAACCAACCCACTTACTGGTCTCCGGCAGTGAAACCAAAGAAACCAACTTTTTGACTACCAAACGCTCAACTTTATCTTTCGTCACCACAATTCTCGCATCGTTAAACGGCCTCCAACACTTGTTGGAAGCGAAGCCGACACACTTCTCCTTCGCAGACGACATGCATTCTTCCATCTCTCGCTCCTCGCACCTCTCTCTCTCCTTCAAGTCCTCCAATTTCGCTCCTCCAATCAGATTGCGCCACCATGGAGGCTTACATTTTTCCGATGCCGCAATGGCGCAGCCAACCCTCGCACCACCTTCGCACTGATCAGTGATTTTAGACTGACAAGCCTTGTATGCCCATGCCCATGAGTCTGGGCTCCTGAAAGCAAGGACGTGTGCACCGGACAAAGGTGAGTCGCGGTAGCTGGTGGGAATGGGCCCGCGAATGAGGGGAATTGGATGGTTGAATTTGATGGTGGTGGAGGACGGTGAGTAGTCGTTGAGGTTCTGCAGCTCAGAGGGATTCATGATTTAAGGTTTTAGGATTGATTTTTTTTACTCGTCTCTTCCGCCCCCGTTAGCTTTCCGCAACACCTCAACGAGCCTCCTAAGCTTACCTACAACGTCCAAAATGTATCCTTTTCAAATCCAAGGCCTCAAATATACCCAAAAGTGAAATTTCATTTTCAACAAAAACCGCAAAACCCTGAATCCCAATTTCCCCTTTACAGCACGAATGCACGGCACACACACAGAGCTTCATTGGCTCCAAATTCCACGAATTTTCACGGAAGTGACAAAATAATCAACACCAAATTCGAATCAAACAAACCACCAATCACAAACAGATACGCTGGAAAATGAAGATGGTCTACTACAGAATATTAGCAAAGAAGTTAATCGACGACTGATATTATCTCTGCTGTGCGTGAGTTAGAGCTAACTGAACTCGGGAACCAAAACTGACGACGGCAGTGACCGTTGCCTTTAGTCTCAACTTAAGAAAGGGTTTTGGGCTTACACATTCTTCGCTTGAAGTTTTGGCCCTCATTTGGCTTCTACTGTTAGTTGTTCCTCAAGTGGGAGGAGGGTAAAATCAACAGGACTGCGTCGATAAGTTCGTAGACGGTTAATAATTTCTTCGTCCCTATCTTTTATTGGTTCGGTATTTGATCCAATCATGTCACTTGCTGTCCATGATTCTTACTTTGTGTTTGGTTACTGATTTCAAGGGTGAAGACAGTGGACAAAGACGTAAAAGTCCTATCTTTCAAGATGTTTGATTGTTGTCTTCATTAATTTCTTTTGTCCGCAGTGGACAAAGATAGAAATTTGAAATTTCTGTTCAATCCTAAAGTGAGGTACAGAGAAATGTTATCCTACGGACAAGAATGACAAAAGACTTTACTCTCCTTGTTCTGTCCGAAACCTATACACGTTCCTCTGTCGCACCTCGTCTTCTTCCATCTTCTTCTTCCAACTGCTTCGTCTCCGTCGCACCTCCTCTTCGTTCATCTGCTTCGTCTATCTTGCACCTCGTGTTCTTCCATCTGCCTCGTCTCCAAAAACGTCACTTTCCCTTCAAGCGAACCCAGCGTTCGACAGTCGAGCCTCTCTTCTGGGTAAGACGCTTTTCATCACATCGTGTTTGTTCTTCTGCAATACGTAATGGGTTTCGGTAGGGATGTTTCTTTATGGACTAAATATTTCGGTTTTCCATCAAGACAACCGAATCTTGAAAGACCATTTTCAATTAAAATCTATCGTCCTCTTCTCTGCTTTCACAGAAACAACAGCATTGTTAGGAGTCGCAATCAGAAAGTTGAAATTAGAAGTGGTAAGTCCTCTATCTTACCTTGATCTGAGAATATACTTTGTTTGTTGTGTACACATACGTGAATGATTTGGGGATATACCTTTTCATAGTTACAATGATTTGGAGAAATTATTGAAATTAGGCATATGTTATGATCAATGTTAGGCATCAAAATGGAATGTTAACAGAGTGTAAGGTGAAAAGTGTTGCTTCATGTTGTGTTTTTTTTCAGTGCTCAACTAGATTCCCCATTGCCTACATCAATTTTCCTTCCTTTTGTACCAAATAAAAGATCTTTTGAGGGCATCTATATTGGAATCATTGTTCTAGCATGTTATTACATTTGAGGATACTCTACATTCATGGATCATCATAAAACATTCAAATTCCCCATAAAACATTGAAAACTCTATGAACTTTGCCCAGACTATCATCTGCTAAGAAGTCTACCAATATGTAATGGTTGCTGGAAAAGAATCTAGGAAATTCAATGTTTTTCTCTCAGTTTTTAAACAGGAGACTTGTGTCTCATCTTATTAAAGAAAACAAAATAGAAAGTATGAGGGTCATAGGATGGATGACATCTATACAAACTCTTAACTAGCAGAACATGATAATTTACATCACAAGGCTCACAACTTTCAATCAGCTAAATTTAGGAATTAAAAAGAATAGATTAGAACATGGGTGAAAATCTAGTTAAAAATTTTTGGAGTACCAAGAAAGAACATACACAAAATGAGCATCAATATAATATCATTATTATCCTCACACAATTACACTAATGATCACCCAACAAAAGGAATTTACAACTTTCTAGCATGTAGAGGTTGCAACTTGAAAAACTGAGGAACTTCATACAAAACCTCAAGAAATCATTAAAAAGCTTCATGTAGATGATAAAAACAGATTGTAATAGATACAATACTTCCTCATCCATATATATATCAGTGTGTGTGTGTCAATTGTCATGCCATCTTGTATATGTAACTTTTGTATAGAAAAGATGTTATGTCAATTGTCATGCCATCTTGTTATATTACCTTACTTGGATGTTAACCACCAAATGCGGATTTTATGAAATTGTTTTCTCGGTACCAATGGTTGGGCTTTGCATCCATGACCATGTAGAATTCAGTTGTATGAATGAATGTTCTTTGAAATCTTGTATGATTGGTTGGGTTTGATGTTCATCACTTTTCTTTTTCTGAGAGAATATTTTCGAATCAATTTTGGATGTCAACTTCTAACACTCATCCTTTCTGGTTAGTAATTGTTGTGACACCCGACTTCTTTAGCAATTATATTAAAAAGTACAATACTTCTAGCTTCATACTATATGTAAAATCGTGTTGTACTGAATTATGCTTAAGTTTATACAGCCTTTTGATTGATGGGTTAGAGTCACTTTGTTCCTCTCATAGGATGGAGTTGGTATCATGCAGGCTACTGATACTGATAGCCTTAAACCATAATAAGGGACTACCAAGGGAATGGTATTTGGATAAGCATTACTAATGTCAACACGTTCACCACTTAATGATTCTACTGGCAGACCATTCAATTAATTGCTTCAAAAATTGAAGAAGAGATCCATATATATTAAAGAATGATGGTCCATTGCATTTTCCCTTCAGATTCTAGAGAAAAACATATTCACCTGCAAATTCACAATGATACTACATTTTTTGATCTTGATGCCCATGGATTTGATGAAGAACATGCATGGAACTTTTAATACAAGTTATTAAACAAGGGATAACCATAGTGAAGGTTCTTAAGAGCCTCAAGTCCTGAATTGAGCATTTCCTTTTAAGAATTCTTCCTAATTTTATTGATGTGAGTGTAAAATACATGAAAATAGGGACATGTTACATCTGAAATATATCCTGGAGATAAAACAGACCATGTGAAACTGTAGGAGAACTTTAATGAAAATTGATGTGCCATCATTGCTCATCAACACATCAACTAAAATATGTTGTTTCTGTATTCAAAACCCACTATTTCATCAATAGGAAGGCGACCTCTACCAATTTAACGTACTTAACTCCTTGTCTGACAGATATTACGTTTTTAAACGATCCTTATGGCACTACCATGAAGTTCATGTTTTGATCTTCCATTTGAAAAATAGTTTATGCTTCTTTGTTTCTTCTTATTCATGTTGTGCCTTGTTTCCTCTTCTCTGCTTTGTCAGAAACACCAAAAGCATCCACTGTTGGTCGGGAACTTACATTAAACTTATTTCTTTCACTCTCATTCGCCCTTGCATGGTCTTATATGTGCATATGATTCCAGGGATTGAAACGTATAGCCAAGTTCTTCAACTTTTAAATTACCCTCAAAAGAAGCAGAAAAACTGCAAATGTAAAGCGTTTTTGCTTAGAGTTGAAGAAATAGTCAAAGGTGTCATTATTTTCATGAAAGACTTCAATCTTTTTTATGGCTATAGATGATCATCTACCTTTAAAGTCAACATTATAGTGTTAATTGATTCACATTCAACAAATTACTAAAATTACATCATTCAACCATGTAATGGTCTTTGGTCCAAGTTCAATGATTTTTAATGACAGTAGCTCAGATGTCAATATCAGTGATCTCATCAGGAGCTTGTGTCTAATAAACATGAAATAAAAATGAAGCATTTCTCTATTAAACTAAAAGAATATACAAATAATTGTGTTTTGCATTACTGTCAGTCATCTTTTGCACGTCAACAAGGTTGAGAAAGTGTGGATGTTGCTTCGGACGGTTGTCCCATGATATGAAATGTAGATCACCATTCACAGTTGTGTTTCTAAATTCTAGAGCATTGCAAATGACAGTGTGGAAGTATCCTTCAGATGAAGATATAAAATTGGAATATTACATGTTAACCTTCATCAATATAACTTAAGAAAGAAAAACTAGCCTGTGCACAAACTAGAATCTGTAGACCATGTAGATGGACAATTTATACCAAGTAATTGCACGTATTTTGTTTAGCATTTCATTAAACAGCAAGGAGCAACAATTCCATTTGATAAAATCCCAAAACATTGGGAACTCTACTTTTGCTTTCTTCCAGAAAGAAAGATCAGCCCTTTAAACTATACAAGGTTATCAATGTCGTAGACACCCCCCTAGAAAAATTTCTGTTGATGACGCATATATGTTTCACCAACGTATCAGATGACAACTGATGTGTAATACATGCATCAAAAGATGAAATGTATGTAACTACAAAGGAAGTTCAATATCTAAAATCTCTATGCACACAAGCATGTAAACAAAATAAAACTGAAAATTGTCAGTTTATGTACTACATTTTCTGAGGAATCTTCAGTACAACTTAGTTCAACACAAAGCTACTATGCACATATTGCATAATGAGCCTAATTATAAGCAACAGCAGGCAACAGCAGGTGAGGAATGTATTATACCTTCTTCAATATATGTTTGTGAAATTGCATGGTAAGTGAGGAATGTATTATACTTTCTCTCCTCCTCTTGCTAGGAACAAACTATATGACTTATGATTCTAATTTAATATGATAGTCATTTTTGTTTGTGTGGAATAACTATGAATATGTTTCTTACATATAACTATTTCATAGTTATAACATAATCATTTATCGGATGTAATGTTTCTTACATATAACAAACATCAAATTATGATTTGTTGACGAATCATATTTAACAGCAGTGTTTGATTTGATGGTTTATTAGGTACGTTTCAGACATTCTTCTCAATCCTCCTGCTTATTGCCTCCATCATTCAAGGTATAGAGATGCAAGTCATATCAATCTTCAGATTTACAACTACTCAGTCATGTGTATAAGAAATGTCTCCAATCCAATTGCTTGAATGCTGTCTTGGTGTGATGTCTTACAAATGGTCATTCACTAGATATAGTTGTAAACCTACATTCATAGTAAATGTAACATGTTAGATACAATACCGAAATCCTACATTCTTCAGAAAATGAATTGTTTTGCAAATCTTAGACTTGAATGGGGTTAAAAATAGAATACTTGTGGTCAATACTTGGATGTCAATGGGTTATTCATTAATCCCATTCTTCAATGTGTCAATGTATTATGTTAAATGTTAGATATAATACCGAAATGCTACATT
>JANZLF010000009.1:14808449-14819048 GCA_026546835.1 Erythroxylum foetidum
CAAATAAAATTTTGATTTAATAATTAAAAATATAATTTAATTTATAAATAAAATTTAATTTTAAAATTATTAATTTAATAACATAAAATATTTTTATTAATAATTTAAAATAAATATTATCTAAGATATTAAAATAAATTTATTTGATTAAATTTAATTTATTATAAGTTTTATCTAATATGTAATTGTCATCAATAATAAAAATATAATTGTGTTTACATTAAATAACCAAACAGATTTTTGTTTAAAAGTAGAATCAAATGATCCTAAGTATTTTGGTACTTAATGAGCAAGTATGTTGTAGTAATAAATAATTGAGAAAATTGTAAGCAACGATGATAATTTTTATTACTTTATTCACATTTAACTAATTTCCATCGAATTTGATATATCAAATATACACACTCTTACGAGTAGCAGAGTATCTACTACAACTAAAATAGAAGATAAGTTATGTCTCGTTCAATATTTTAGGCAATTTGTCTATTTTAGTCATATATTTTTAGTATCTAAAAAATTTTAAAATATAAACAAAAGTCTCTTATTTCTTATACCATTTAGAATTGAAATTTTAATAAATGACAAGGCACTTTTACCTTTTTACTATCACACCAAATCCTTTATCATTTAAATTATATAGATTTTTAGTTAAAGTATAAACTGCACTAATTTTATAATTTTGATACTTCTTATGCCTATTTAATTATTATGTATTCAACTCCATTTTATGGATGTTCACTTGACTAATTTCACTAAATCTGGACTTTGGAGGTCTTAACTTCCAATTGGATTAAAAGAAATGATACACAATCTTGTCCTTTTCGATTTAAAGATAAGTTTGAAGAGACAAAAGTTGCATAAGACAGAAATATCCAATAAAAGATGAGTTTTAGAGTCCAAATAGCATTCATCAACTAAAGTTTTATTATAATTCAATATCTATGACTAGTTGGGAGTGGTATTAGTATAAATATATCATTTTCCACTTAATTCTATAGATAGTTAGCAGAAGTCTTTTAAGAGAGCTTTAATGAAAGCTAAAAGAACTATATTAGTTTTAGTTATTTTGTGTGGTATTTTTGAGTGAGAGAGCTTGAAACTTCTATAATTTGTATCCTACTATTTGATTCAGTGAATTTTATTATTAGTTTGTTATTTTTTCATCTTTACATTGGAGGGTTTTTTACGTTAAAATTTTGTGTTTGTAAATTTTTAGTCATCTTTATTGTGTGAGTAGATTGTTATGGTTTGAGTGATCTAAGAGATCTTATGAGCATTATTGTTTGAAGCTCTTAAGTGGTATCAAAGCCTTAGTAATGGAGAGTGACAATAGCTCTATGATGAAGTTGATATTAACAAACTTCTCGATATAAAGACCAATAATGGAAGATCTTCTATATTTCAAGGATCTTTACATTCTAATCGATGTCGATAAAAGTGTAATAGACGATGTCCCACTGAAACCTGAGAAGATGACAGATAAAAAGTGGGAGAAAATAAAGTGAAAGACATTAGGAAGTAATATATAGTGGGTTGATATTAGTACTTTTACTCACATATCCCAAGAGACAAATCCTTTCGAATTGTAAAAGAAGTTGAAAGGTCTCAATGAGAGAAAGACTACACACAATAAACCCTCCTTAATTATAAAGCTCATATCGTCCCACCTAAACCTGAGAAGATGACAGATAAAAAGTGGGATAAAATAAAGTGAAAGACATTAGGAAGTAATATATAGTGGATTGATATTAGTACTTTCACTCACATATCCCAAGAGACGAATCCTTTCGAATTGTAGAAGAACTTGAAAGGTCTCAATGAGAGAAAGACTATACAAAACAAGGCCTCCTTAATTAAAAGGCTTATAAACTTGAAGTTGAAAGTTGGAAAATTGGTATTGGAGCTTCTTAGCAATTTTTAGGACATCATTAATAAGTTGACCACTATACAGATTGTCCTTAATGATGGGTTACACACATTGTTCCTGTTAAGTTCTTTACAGAATAGTTAGGAAACTTTGGTTATGACTATCAACAACTCCCCTCTGTATGGTGTCCTTTCTTTAGATGTTATCAAATAGAGCATATTCAAAGAAGAGATTAGGAGAAAGTTTGACATGTAGCCTCTTGTGGTAAAAAATAAAGGAAGAAGTAAATGAGAGGTCCCAAAGGGTAAGGTAAGTTGAAGAACAAGTCGAAGTTGAGAGATAATAAGGAGGGCAAAATGTGTCACTACTATACCAAACCTCATCACAGAAAGAAATTCTACTACAAATGTAAGAGAGGACAGAAAAGGCAAGACAACTAGAAGGATAAGGACAATAACAACATTGTAACAATGATATCAAGAACAGATGATAAAGTGTTGTTAATTTATGCTACCAGTGAGTGTCTCCATATTACTCACCCACTTTTGAAGCGACTTATTGATACAGGGGCATCTTGTCATTATGTTCCAAGGAGAGAGTATTTCACAAACTACAGGAGTTGTGATTTTGAAACCATGAAGATGAGCAATAAAAGCTCCGCTAGCATCATCGACATAGGAGACATCTGAATATAAACAAATGTTAAGTGCACTTTGACCTTAAGAGGTATATGACATATTTTAGACTTGCATCTTAATTTATTGTCTACGGATGTCTTGACCAAGAGGGATATTTACACATATTTTTTAATGGTAAAAAACTATCTAAAGGATTATTAATGGTTGCTCATGGTAAGTTATGCTACACTCTATATAACACACACTTAAATGTGTGTGCTAGAGAATTATAGATTATTCAATAAAATAATTCACATGATTTGTAGCACCAGAGATTGGGATAGGTTAGTGATAAGGGGATCAAATTGCTAGTTACAAAATCATTTATCCCTATAAAGGATATGATTTCTCTCAACCAATGTGATCATTGCATGGTTGAAAAACAACATCGAGTGTCTTTCAATAAGAAGTCTACAAAGAGGAAGATGAGTTAGAGTTAGTGCACTTCAACCTTTGTGGTCCCATAGAGGTGGAGTCCTTGGGTGGTAACAAGTAGCTTGTTACATTTGTCAATGATGCTACATGTAAGACCTTGGTCTTTATACTAAAAACAAAAAGTCAAGTGTTAGAGATACTTTTGAAGATTTTTTGCCCTAAGGGAAAGGGAGATGAGGAGGAATTTGAGGGGTCTCCAAACTAACAATAGAGAGTATACCTTTAATGATTTTCAAGACCATTATGTACGATATAGCATAAGACATAAGAAGACAGAACATCGTACCATACAACATAATGTTGTCGTTGAGAGGATAAATAGAACTATTGTGGATAAGGTTCAACGTATACTCTGAATGTTGAAAAATATGAAATTCCTTTTAGGGTGAGGCAATAGAAACCATTATATATGTAATCAATAAAAATACTCTAGTCCCTTTGAAGCTTAACATTCTTAAGAGAATGTCGAGAGGGAAGGATCCCAACTATTAACATCTGAGGGTGTTTATATGCAAGACTTTTAAGAACATTCCAAAGGATTAGTGATCAAAGTTGGATTTCAAGATTACTCCTTATGTATTTGTTGGATATGGTGATGAGGAGTTGGTTATAGGCTTTACAACCAAAAAATGTTAAAGGTTGTTAGACATAGGGATTTAGTCTTATATGAATATGAGATAGGTGCAAATCTCATCACTAAAGATGAGATTACATCCAACGGTTCATTTTTTTTTTAATGAAGACATATCCCATGTTCCTACTTATGTTGATCAACCTACGAGTGAAGAAGGCAAACATGAGTTAAACATGATGATAAAGATTAAAGGTAACTTGATGGTAATGATTCATATAAACCACATCTTATAAATGATGAAGAAGGAGTTCATGAGCATTATGAGCAGATGGAGTAACATGAAACTTGATGGTAATGATTCATATAAACCACATCATATAAATGATGAAGAAGGACTTCATAAGCATTATGAGCAGATGGAGTAACATGATTGAATGTTGGAAGATGCCTAGCTTTAAAGGTTCAAAACAGAGAAAAGGCCTTTAAGAAGATACTCTAGTTCATAATATCTCCTATTCACTAGTAAAGGGGAGCTAGAGAGTTTCCAAAAAGTGTAGCTGCACAAAAATAAAGATTTTTAACTTAAGGCAATGCAATAGGGGTTGGAATCATTGAAGAAGAATGAGTTTTAAGAGTTAGCGAAGCTTCTTAAAAGTAAGAAAACTTGAAGAATAGATGGGTGTTCAAGACTAAAGAAAGATAGTGAAAAGCTAGAGAAGTGTAGGGCGAGGCTATAATAAAAGGTTATAATTAAAAGAAGTGTATCCATAAAGATTGTTGGGACCCGATCCCGAGAACTGGATCCCAACCTGAAAAGCGGAAATACAACTCAGAAACAAAGTGGCAAAACGAATCGAATTGAATTGGAAACCTGAAATTGGGCCAAAACAAACTACGAAACACAAACAAATCGAATCGAATGACAAAACGGATCTCAAACCAAATTGGGCCAAAACAAATGCGAATGAACGGATCGAAGCAAATCAAACACGAATCGAAAGCAAATCAAATAATCGAATCAGAAGCAGAACAAAAACTTAACAAAGTGATTATGATATCTGAAAACAAAAAACATAGAAAAACAATCGCGTTGGAAACCTAGACTAAACTATCTGAAATCCGGTGTGAATTTTTTTCTTTCTTTTCTTTTCCCTTTTTATTTTTCAATCATTTTCTCATCTTATTCATCTTTAATCAAATCTCATACTAATCAAAACCATATAGTTTTTTTTCCTTTCTAGGAAACTATTCCTCGTGAAAAACTCAATTCTTAATCATTTTCTTATACATTCATATAAATCTCAAATCTCACTTTTATACCCATTTTACCAAAAATTTCGGTAGCATAACGGCTACATTTTGAGTAACCCAAACCTGCAAAGTGTTTAAAACACACTTCTAAAATATATCCCAATCAATCATACAATCATCAAAACCCACCTGACCCTCCGTCCAGAATCTCAGCATACACAAACACAAACCTATATCTAGTACTTCCCATATCAGAAGTCATCCATCTCAAATCCAAAATTTTCAGAATTACCATACATCACACTCTTTTATAAACACAATTTCATAATTCATCACATCTATAGCCAAATCAACAATCATATCTCAATTCCATAAACAATTTCATAAATCAAATCCAAAACCTAAACCAATTATAATCATATAAAATTCATAACTCAAATCAATATTCAAATCCCGAATTCATATGCTTCATACTAAATGACATACAAACTTCATATACAAACTTACTTATTTTATACTTTTTATATTTCTAAAATTCACTTAAAGATTGAGGTCCAATATGGGATATTGAAAAAGTATTCACTATAACGATTGATAATGCAAGTTCAAATGATGTAGCTATTTAAAACTTGAGAAAAAGAATTAATAGTTGGAAGGGTGGTATATTGAAAGGTTAGTTCATATAAATGAGATGTGATGCACACATCTTAGGTTTAGTTGTGAAAGAAGGGTTGTTAGAAATAGGTAATTCAATCAGGATTCGCAATGCAATGAAATATGTTCGATCTTTTTCTACTAGAATGACAAAGTTCAAGTCTTGTATAGATAAAGAGAAAATATACAACAAGAGTATTGTTTGTCTAGATGTTGAAGCAAGATAGAATTCTACTTATTTAATGTTAGAGTCAGCTTTGAAATTTCAGAAAGCATTTAATTTATTGGAAAATCAAGATTCTAAGTATATTGAAGACCTTTATGAAAAAAGAATAGCAAAGGTGATAATAAAAAAATTAAGGTGTTCTTAGTGAAAGTGATTGGGAGTACGCACGTAACTTGTTGCCTTTTCTTGCCATCTTGTATGGTGTTACTTTAAAATTGTCTGGCTCTCATGATGTAATTGCTAATGAGTACATGAAAGAAAATTTTGGTATTGGGATGGTTATTTCAAAGAGATGTGGACTTGGTGATTTTAGTGCAAGAAACATGGCTATGAGGATGAAGAAGAAGCATCATAAGTATTGGAGAGATGCTAATATGAACTGTATGTTGTTTATTGCTGCCGTTCTCGATCCACACTGCAAATTGAAGTGTGTGAACTTTGTAATTTGTAAAGCATATGATAATGTCAAATATGAGCAGCCGTGTGAGAAAGTAAAAATCACTTTAGATTTAATGTTTGATTTCTACCAATCCTCTATGCCTTTTCCTATTGCACAATTAAGTGTCAAATCTCAAGCTTCAAATGATATGGAAGTTGATAACGTCAAGGATCTTTCAGCATTTTTAGATAATATTTTTTATGATCAAGAGATTAGTCAAGCAAGTGAGGAAGCCAAAAGTGAGCTAGATAAATATTTAGCTGAAGATTGTGAACCCAAAGACAAGACTTTCAATGTCTTGAGTTGGTGGAAACTAAATTTTGCTAAGTATCCAACGCTTGCTTTAATGGCTCGAGATGTTTTAGCTATGCCTGTATCTACTATTGCATCTGAGTCGGCTTTTAGTACAGGAGGTCGAGTGTTTGATTCATTTCGTAACTCTCATACTCCAAAGATGGTGGAGGCTCTTATTTGTAGAAAAAAATGGTTGAGAAAATCACAAGCTCCTATTTACGTGGAAGACAGACTTGAAAAACTTGAGCAAATTGAATTAAATAATCTAATTTACTTTACCTTGTTTTAATATATAAATAAATAAAAAATATTTTATAATTAAGAAAGAAATAACGAGTCTAACTCTTTTTGTTATTTATTTTCTACAAATATGGCTTCATGTATAAGTATAACAATAGATCCTATCATCCTATTCGAAGAATAATTGTTTAATAATTTATCTATTTTGTTAAGTATGGATCTTTTATAAGATATTATTTGACTTATTTTTACTTTGCTTAAGTTCAACATATTGGATTAATTTTTGACGAATTTTATATGCATACTTTTATGAATAATTTGTGTTTATTTTTACCAACTATTTCTATAATTTTTTGTCATATATATTGATATAAATAGGTTCTGATTATCCTGAGAATCGAACATGAAAATAGGTTAATCGATCTTATAAATTCTTTAGATTCAAGTTCAGGTTCGTAAAATTGACGAACTTCAGGTTCGGATTTAAATTATTTATGAACATATCATATTAACCTATTATAAATATCCCAATCTTGACGCCATTGCCGCGCCACTCCGCCTTACAGACGAACAAAATCCTCGTGAGAGAGTTTCAGAGTTCACGCCCTACTCGTTTGGAGCTCCATGTTTCCCAAACCTCCAACTCCACGAAAACCCGAGGCCTCTGAAACAGACACACACTATTCACACACGCATTAAGAGGACACAAGCTTAATTTAGGTACACACACAACAATGGCTGCTCTTATAACATCAACCACCACTACCAGCTGGTACTGGTTGTTCTGGCAATCTCGGCGATGTTCATGTCTACCGACGACCTGGTTCTGAGCCAAGGTTGCAGAGGTGAATTGCAAGGTTTAGTAACAGAATGTGCGAAGTACGTTCAGAAACAGGGACCCAGGGTTGAGCCGTCACGGGCGTGTTGTGATGTAATAAAGAGTGTGGATGTTCCGTGTGTGTGCCGCCATATTACCAAAGACGTTAAGGATGTTCTGGACATGGATAAGGTTGCCCATGTGGAAGTGAGTATTAATTAATAAGAAGATATAATAAATATACGTATTTTTCTTATAAATTGATCTATTTTAAAATTTCATAGTTTAGGACACATATATTGTTTATTTTAATTACCAAATTGATATTTTTGTTAAAAATGACTTAATTATATTTTTTAATATCTGTTTATTATGTTGTAGATTTCACAGCTACGTGATCAGAATTTATGACCTTACAATTAAAAAATAATTTTATTAATTATTTGACAAAATTAAAATATTAGATATACGATGAGTTTTAAAATATAAAATGCATAATTTTATGATAATTATATTGAGAAAAAATTAAATTAATTAGCTTAACAAATTAATCTGTTAATTAGATATAATAAACTAAAATTTAAGTTTAATAATTTTTAAATTTAGTTAATTATAAAAATTATTTTAATTTGAGAATTTCGATCTATGCTCCACTTGTAGCTTGAGTCTCGAATCTTCCCTTGAACTTTAATTTAAAAAGACAAAAAAGTAAAAAAGTCTTGACAACCGACCTAAGGAATTAACAAATACTTATAAATGTACCT
This sequence comes from Erythroxylum foetidum, assembly GCA_026546835.1. Lineage (NCBI taxonomy): Eukaryota > Viridiplantae > Streptophyta > Magnoliopsida > Malpighiales > Erythroxylaceae > Erythroxylum > Erythroxylum foetidum. The sequence goes on from JANZLF010000009.1 coordinate 14,816,688, forward strand.
GGACCGAATATCAAAAACATAAAAATATCTCAATGCCGTCTCAAACACGAACCGTCCGATAAACGTGAAGCCCTCTCGTCCGTTGATCGTGGCCCCATATCCAATCATTTATCCTCAATCCATTGGCCATTAATCACGCCATCTCAATACACGTGTCCACGACACTCACTGGCTTACCGGCTAGTACCGGTTAAAGCTACAAATATATAAGCAGAAGTGAAGTGAGGTGTATGTAACCTCAAGTTCGGAGTACGAAGCAACTAGGTTCGGAACTGTCGCTTGTTCTTTTGTTCTTCGGTCTCTCATCTTATCCGTCTAGGATTTGTATTCCTGCTACAAGCAACCTAGGACTAAGTGAGCTTGGTTTGAGATCAAGCACATTTATGTGATTCGGTTTCTTGGTTCTTGTTAGTTTTGAGTTTTTTGACTGGTTTGTTTGTCTGATTGTTTGTTTGTGTAGATAAAGGGCTTTGATCTGGATGATGGCGTTGGTGGCGGGTCAGAGATCGACGTTAAACCCTTACGCGCCTTTGTTTGTTCCGGCGGTTTACCGGCAAGTGGAGGATTTCTCGCCGGAGTGGTGGGAGCTTGTGAAGACTTCGACGTGGTTTCGTGACTTTTGGCTGAGTCAACATCCAGAGGGCAGCTTTGAAGACGATGTGATGGATTTTCTTCCAGATAGCTTTGATCTGGAAGTGGATGATGCTCAGTTCGAGGAGATGATGATGACCATGATGGACGACGATGATGGGATTGTTGACTCGATGATTGGATCTACTGAAATGGAAAAGCAGCATCTTAATGGTATGATATGTTCTTCGTTTGCTGTGATATGTCGTTTAAGTTTTGAAGGTTTATAGCTGCAGAGTAGATACTAGAGATCTAGCAGTTTGAGGGGAGTATATAGGTATGTTTGCATATATAGTAGCTAGGGATGACAATCTGACCTGGCCCGACTGAAGTCAACAGGTCAGTTCTGATTCCTTACCTGAATGACCCTATCGGCCGGTCAACTCCGGTGCCCGATCTGGTTCGGTTTGGACTGTTTTGCTCAAATTGATGTTGGCCCTATCGGCCGGTCAACTCCGATGCCCGACCTGAATTGGTTCGGACTGTTGTGGTCAAAATGACGTCGGCCCTATTGGCCCGTCAACTCTGACGCCCGCCCCGAAGGATACCCACATCGGCCCTACTGGACTTTGGATCGCCTGATTTGGTTGTTCTGGCCTAAAAGATCTGTCATTTGAAGTATATGATCATGGAGGGTATATTCTTTTAACTTGCATTTTCCCTTTTTCAGTTTTGCGAGGCATAGGTTCAAAAGTGGATTCTAAAACCATGCTGAAGGACATCACCATGGCAAAGCCTCCAAAGGAAAGGAATAATCCCAAATCGCCATTAGTGTCTCCAAAGTATCAAATGAAGCCGGCGTATTGTGTGAGCTCCCAGTGCACCCCACGACGCATTCACCAACCTCGTTGAGAGGGATAGGGTTTGACACAGTAGGGTAAGGAAGGTACAATGAGGTTGCAACTTCTTGCAGGACAAGTGAGTAGTCCTTATCTGGACTAAGGTTAGGCAGCATGTGTATATAAGTTGTGTTTTTCTTACGGTGTTGGGTTATTCCCTTTCTTGCATTGTATGGTATCTTGAGAAGGTGTCTTCTAATGTAAAAAACCGTAATAAAATTCCGAAAGGGTGGGAATGCCTCGGCTGCAAATTGGGTGTCTTTATTGAGTTTGGTCCTAGCAAATTGGAATTCGCGTGAGTTTGGTCGCAGCAAATTGGTGCTGTGTTACGAGGTCACGGACTCAAAACTTTTTTACATATGCTGTTTAAAATTTGGGGTCGGAATTTTACCTTTCGTAAGGGATTTATTCGGTTCGAGTGGGAATTAGTTTAGGGGTTGATATAAGTGTTTTCTTATAGCTGAGATTCGCATGCTTCGTGAAAAAAAAAAAAAGCGTTTGCTTGGTCCTGTCGAGCTCGCCCAAAAGGTTTGGTGTTTGATTTTACTGATTTTCCTTCTTTTTTTTTTTTTCCCTGCCATAAGTAAAAGCTTGGGTCGATGATAAAAGGGCTCGACCAAGTTGATTGGATCAAGCTGATTGGATTTTAAGTCTGTCTTCAATGTTTAAGTTGCATTTGGGTTTGGACCTTTCGCTTTGGTTTGATAAGACAAATTACGAATTGTTTTGTCATGTATTTTAGAAAATATTTTTTAAAAAATAAATTAATTTTTATCATTGTTTATAATATAATATCATTATTTTTTGAAATAGAATTTTAAAAAATTAAAATTTTAGCAATTTTTTATATGAAGTATAAATTTAGTTTATTTATGTTATAATCAGGTAACTT
>JANZLF010000009.1:14842546-14858557 GCA_026546835.1 Erythroxylum foetidum
GTAAATTATTGTTGACTGTTTGTAATAACTGAAAATGCTTCCTTTTACCGTGGGCTCAAGTTGTCTTCTGTTTTCCGCGTGAATGAATGTTTTAAAATACCAATATAAATATTTAGACTGAGTTTCGACTGACTGAATGATGTAGCATGCTACCCTCGCGAGGCACGGACTCGGATATCACCAACGATGTAGAGTTCGGGTCATGCGGGAGTGGGGTGTTACACCCAATGTCCGTTAAACGAACATGGATGTCCGTTTAACGGACCTTATTGGGTGAAAAAACACCCTTTGGCCAGTCTATGTCAGTTAAACGGACATGGATGTCTGTTTAACGGACATTCTCGGGTCATTTTGGCCTCCTAAGCTCGATGCATGTCCGTTAAACGGACATTCACGGGAAAGATTGTTATTTTTGACATGATTGCAGGCCGAATCCCTTTTTGTTGTCTTCATGAGAGTTGTAGGTATAGATGTATTTTTTCTAATGGTCTAAAAACAAACTCAAGCCGACTTCCAGATTGAAAGTTATGGTGATCGCACCAAGAGAGGTTCAAATTGATTTAGGATGTAAACATAGTCCATTCTTTTAGGCATAACTCCCTCATCCGACCTCCAATTGAGGTGCCCTTTGGACCAATAGATTTCTAAGACATATATCTCCCTCTTCATAAAAATTGGTACCATTTGGAGTTGACTTGAGAGAGTTTGCATTAAAGTAAGTGAGGGGTCGATTAGGAGAGCATGTTTGGGGCATGAGCACACTTAGGCTATTTAAGCATATCTTGAGCTTTAGTGCTCCAATTGAGATGATTTTTGCTTCAAAGCAAATTAGAGACTTTAAGCTTCAAATTGTATGAATAAGTCAACTTTTGTTTTTGTTGGTCAACTAGTGTGCGCTCACCACGATTGTGGAGTGACAGCTAACGACCCTACAAGGCAATAAGCACAAGGTTTCAGGACTCCGAAAGTTGGGCTCTGGGAACGGGGCCCAACACTTGTAATATCTTGTAATGATATTAAGGCTACTAGTAATAAAAAGAATGATCAAATGGTTAAGTTTTTGGAGTGATGAAAAACTTACACTAGGACATAAGTGTATGAAAAAGCAATTTCACACGTATATGGTACAAAAGGAGGATAAATACATCAAGAAAGAGGAGGAAATGATACCTAACCATCAGTATGCAATCTCTATACAGGCTATAACAGGTACTATTAACACTTTTTACAAACAAACGAAAGTAAATGGAATATTTAATGAGAAAAATGTTCACATACTCATTGATGGGAGGAGTACGTACAATTTTATTGATAAGGCTTTGTTAAGAAAGAATAGGTGATACTGGAGGATATAGATCCTATGATGATTAGAAGGTAGGGGCTTAAAAATTTGGACAGAAATGCAAGAAACTGAAATTGATGATGAATGGCCATTGGTTTCAATCAGAGGTATTGGTCATTAACATAGGGGAAAGTGATATAGTATTGAGAGTTTAATGGTTACCTACTTTGAATGATATTGTATGCAACTTTAAAGAAGGAATAATGGTATTTGATTGGAATGGAAAAAGAGTGTAATTAGTTGCAGGGTAAAAGAGGAAGCCAAATGACGTTCTAGTGAACTTTTGGAAAAGCAAAATGATGTAATCTACAAATTTTTCCTGATGATTCAAGGAAACCAATAAAAATGGAATATATCAATCAATTGTGGAATGTAAATTATGGAAGTATTGAGGATGGAGCATCTAAATAAGGTATTTCAGTAGCAATTGATACAAGAATTGTTAGAGCAATATGAAGACTTTTTTGCTTAAACATTTGGATTACCTCCCAAAAGGAAACATGATCATCAAAATATTTTAAAGGAAGGGACAGAACCTATAAATGTAAAACCATATAAGTATGCAGGATTGTAGAAGAGAGCAATTGAGGAATTAATTAAGGATATGCTAAAGAAAAGAATAATATCAGAGAGTGTTAGTGCCACTTCACACCTATGATTTTGTGAAAAAGAAAGATCAAATATGACAAATATGTGTGGGTTATAGAGATTTAAATAAGTTTAATGTGAATGATAAATTTCCTATTTCACTAATTAATGAGTTAATGGATGAATTGGGAGTGGGCAGGAGAGCTTCTATTTTTTTCTATGCTTGATCTTAAAATAGGGTATCACCAAATCAGAATGTTTGATGGAGACATCCAAAAATCTACTTATAAAACTCATGAAGGGCATTATGAGTTCTTGGTGGCCTAACTAATGCACCAACAACATTTTAGAGTATTATAAACTAAATCTTTAAACCATTCCTGACCAAGTTTGTTTAATTATTTTTTTGATGATATCCTAGTGCATAGTTTCTTTTTACAATTGCACTTAGAACATTTAGAGCAGGTGTTGTAGATGTTAAGAAAACAACACTTGTTTATGAAGAGATCAAAATTCTCTTATAGGAAGATTATATTACTTGGGCTGTTTTATATCAATTTAGGGAGTTTCAATAGATCCTCTTAATGTTGAAGTTGTAAAACAATGACTAGTTCCAAAAATTTTAAAGCAACTTCGAGGTTTTTAGGGGCTAGCAAGATATTATAGAAGATTTATTAAAGTGTACGGTGAAATAAGTAGATGTTTGACAACCTTACTGAAGAAAAATGTTTTTATGCAGTAGGATCTAGCTCAAGTTGCTTTCATAAAACTCAAAGAAACTTTAATTTTAACATTTGTTCTAGCATTACCATATTTTGGTAAAATCCTTTTAGTAGAAACAAAAGCAAGTGGAGAAGGGTTAATTATTGTTTTAATGGAGGAGGGCATCCCTTAGCATATATGAACAAAGCTCTTTTTGATAGATGCCTGCATCTATCCACTTATGAGAAGGACTTAATGGACTTAATGATGGAAATAAGGCATTTGTCTCATTATTTTATAGGGAGAAGATTCAATGTTTATGTTAATCATAGGAGTTCGAAATATTTATTGGAACAGAAAATGAAAACACCATTTCAACAAGTATGGTTGCCCAAATTACTTAGATTTGATTTTGAAATAAAATACAAGAAAGGAAGTGAGAACACAATAGCAGATGGTTTGTCTCAAGTAGGTAGTGGTGAACTTTATTCTATATTGGTTTCTCAAATAAAAAGTGCATTAATGTCTAAGGTTAAAAGAAGTTGACAAAATATGCCACCATTTCCCAATTGATAGAAAATATGAAACATGGTAGAATTCATAATTGATATTATATATGGAATAGTGATTTATTGTAATGGAAGGATAGATTGGTTATGGAAATGGCCCTTCTTTACGACAGAAAACAATATCTTATTTCATTACTCTATATTTAAATGACATTTAGGATTTTTAGCAAATTTCAAAAGAATAGTTTTGTATTTTTATTAGAAAAAGATTCAAGCTCATGTGTGGGAGAGTATACTAGAAGGTGTGAAAATTGTCAAAACAACGAGTATGAAATTGTTGCAACATTAGGAAAGCTTCAACCTTTCCCCATTCCTTAACAACCTTGGACAATTGTTAGCTTAGAGTTCGTTAAAGGTTTACCTAAATCTAATAATTGTAGCGTTATCTTCACTATTATTTCTCATTTACAAAATTTGCTCATTTTTATGGCTCTATCATATCTTTATTCACTATTTTATTAAGCACTTTTTTTGTAAGAACTTTTTTTAAGGCATGGTGTTTTGCTAGCTTTGTCCTCAATTTATCATCTTTAGACAAATGGCCAGACATAAGTATTAAATCAAACTTTTAAAACCTATTTATTAAGCTTGGTGGGTGACTTTCCTCAATAGTGTAGTCAATGGTCGGCTTTTGTGAAATGGTGGTATAATACCATCTTTCATTCAACGCTCAATTGTTCTCATTTCAAAGCCTTATACGGTTTACCCTCGCTAGCATATGTTAATATTTCGCCGAAGATTCAAAATAGCTGATGGTAGACTAGTTCTTGGGGATGAAGAAGAAGCTATATAGTTGATTAAATTTCATGTCCAACATGCTCAAAATAAAATGAAACAATTAGTTAATAAATGTAGAACTGATTGTGATTTATAGTTAATGATTGGGTTTATGTTAAGTTACAACTTTATCAACGATATAGTGTTCACGCTTAAGTTAACCAAAAATTGTTAGCTTTGTATTTTGGAACATTTTGCATCTTACGACACGTGGGTTAGTTGTTTATTGTTTGGATTTACCAGCATTATCCCTAATACCTAATGCGTTGTCTTTTTCTCAATTAAAGAAACCTATTGCAGATGTCACTAAGATTCAACCTCAGCTTCTAGCCTCTCTTCCATCTAACGTTAAAATTATATGGCTATCAGAGATCGTCGTATGGTCCAGAAACAAACTAAACATATTGTTCAAGTTTTGGTGCAATGGTCTAAAGATGTTAATGATGTTACTTGGGAATTTTGTCATGAATTACAGCAATGATAAGCTCACATTGACCTTGTGGTCAAGGTTCTGGAGGAGGGAGATATTGTTACAACTCAATGAAGTATTGAAGAAGAAGATTGAGATAGTGTTAGATGAAATGAGAATATATGATTCAAATGTAGTTGTGTAGCTCATGTAAATATGAAATGAATAAACCGACATGAAGCGTAAAGAAGCTAATGAGTATAATAGTCGTTAGAAAAGATGCGATGAACATAACAAATGAATAACCAGATTTCTTTTAGCTTCTTTATCTCTGTCTTTGTCTCTTCTTATTCTTGACAATTCTACACCATTAACTTCTATTCCATAACCCTAGTTGAAATTGTGACTAAAAACCAAATTAGATGCATTGGATCCTTATATATTACATACATTATATTCAATCATAAAGTTTCTCAAACTTTACAATCAAGTCCAACTTGAGTAAGACATCCTTTCTCTCTTTAACTCATTATTTATGTGTGACTTATTAGATTTCCAAATATGTTAGCAATGGATATATATTATAACCCTAAATCATATTCAGTATTAGATAAATTAAACTTCTTTAATTCATTTTTAATTTTCTAATTAAACAATTTATATTCATAGATCAAGGTTAGCATCTAGTAATGCATTATGACTACCTAAATATTTTAGAATGTCAAAGTAATTTTTGTTGATCATTTTATCCGTGATTTTTTTGTATAATTCAATTCTTTTCATCACACAATGTTCTGATTGGATATAAAGTATGGAAATAATATCTATTCTATTTGAGTCCAATATAGTAGTTCTCCATCATTAGTAACTGATTCTATTAATGATATCCGAAAACTATTGCCTTTGTACCTTGGCCAATGATTTTTCGAATCAATACTAAATTATTTTAGGGTAATAAATCCTATAATAATTACATAACTACCTTTATTTAGTTCATGCTATATGCAAACACTACCGAATGAGTTATCCTTGACTAGAGTATGTCATAACTCATAAGTAGTATCCAAGCATACAAATCTCTATATGAAATACCTTAGTAATCTCAAGTCAAATGATCACTTCTACAATCGTCATAGTGAGAATTTTCAGAGACATATATCTCGTGCTAAAGAGCGTGGAGGTTCGAATCCTCTTCAAGGCATAATATTGAGAATGCTCATAGAATGAGCAATTCAATAAGAGATCTCGGATCGAATCGATATTGATATATCGATTCAATCCGAGATCTTGGAACAAGTTCGGCAACGGATCCAAAAATCTTGGTGATCTATTCTGAACAAATTTCTCATATAGAATTAGTTTAAAATTATTCTCTAACAAATACTCACACATTTATTTAATTATTTTCATTCTTTATTCCATGAAATTAACCACTACCTTCATAACGTACAAGTACAATGTGTATGAGTCTTTTTACTCTCTATTAATATTTAATTTTAATATAACAATAATTAAGAATAATTTAGAAATTATGCATAATATGAATTTTATATTTATGATTTCATCATAATTTCATTTGTAATATACATTTATCCTATGTATTTTATAATATATATTTAAATATATATAAGAAAAAAAATGTCTATAAATAATTTTCATTAAAAGTACAATCAATTATTTGACTATAATATATAAACCAACATCAAATACCTTGGGAAAAGAAAGTTGTTGAGCTAGTCACACACAAAAGCCCAAGTAAACATGTTATTCTTCTTCTTGAGTCTTACGATTACTACTCTATACCAACAAGAGCTGAGGCTGTTGAATGACTTGGTGGTATTTAACGGATATATATTTTCTGAATCCCGGTGATGAGGAATGTGCAAAAGTATAATGCACATAAAATTTTATGTTACCAAGAAAATAGAACAATGACAGGAAACGCGTCAGAACATAAATATCAGTTCTTGTAATTTCTTCTTTGGGAAGTTCCCTTGGGACGACATAGACTTGTCACTTGATTGAAAGATCATTGTTAGCCAACAGAAAAGCAAAACCAGGGGCGTGAAAGTAAGTTGGCAACTGACAACAAGATAAGATCGTTCTTCATGTACGCAAAGTTCCAGTGCCATATATAGTCACCACTCACCCACTCTAACCCAGTTTCATATAGCACCTTACCCTAATCTAAGAAGAAATGTACCCAACTCGATAAACATTATAAAAGATGAAGCTAAGTTTGTATATATAATGCGCAGAAACCTATGTTCTGCGCGCGTTATCAACTTGCATCTTTCAAACAATAGTTTAGTTAAAAAGTTTTCATTTTGAAGGACCGAATGCCTAGTGTAGGCATAGCCTGCCTTTCTCGCTGTATACTTTCTTTGAAACTGTATTTGTCACCCACATTCCATCAAAAGATCACATGGACGGTGGAGTCATAGTGGCCACGGAGCCGCAACATGTTTTTTTTTTTTTCAAACAAACTAAAAAGGGATCCAGAGGGACCTGAATGGCAGCTTGCTTGAGAAAAAGTAGCACAAAGGGCAAACACTCCTTGTGAACTACAACAGAGATCAAATAGTCTTTTAATTAAAAAATTAGTAAATATAATTAATTTTTAATAAATCTAAGTTTATTGAATATGTTGGGAAGTCAAGTATGAGTGGAAATTTCACATTGAAAAGAAATAGAGCTAGTGAATGACATATAAGTGGAAAGGACCCATAAACCTAATGCCTTAAAGTTTTGGGTTGAAGTGTGGTGTCAAAGCCCACAAGTATGTTTCATTACTAAGCCCATGATGTAGATCTCCTATGTAAGTGGGCTCCCTAGATCAAACAAAGAAATCTCAAATGTTTTACCACCATGAGTTCATCTAAAGAAGTTTTGAAAGCTATGCTTCTCGCTAAGGTTAGAGAGCATCTCATCATGCACAATCTACACCAACATGGTATTCCGACCATCCTAGCTTCACTGCAACTCTGGCGTCCATACTATAACCACTTTCAGCTATAGCTTTGCTTTATCTTTTTCTTTATTTTCTTTACTTTGTTGTGAAAAGATACCACGGGTACTCCGTATTATGTCCAACTCTTTTGTAGACTTTTACCTTATATTTATTAATTCAATTCCCCTTTTTGTCATTAAAAACAAACTTATCTTAAGTCACATGTACGTAGGTCCTTACCTTTGTAAGGTTAAGTTCCAAGTACTTTTTCGCGGACTAAGATCGAATTATGCCCAACTCCATTTATGTTCTCTTAATGTTTCCTCAGGTCTTACCCTCGATTATCATGAAAGTGCCCCCAAACTAGAGCTTAGTTATGTACTGCCAAAGAAATAGCCCCAAATTATCTACTTCCAAGTTCCAAGTTCACATCACCTTTTATCATTACAATTATTTTCCTCCGAAAAGCACACCAAGACCGGCATATACAAAGTGTTAAGGAAACTTGTGTTGTATTCCAAGGATCAAGAAAACTTACCACTTTTGAAAGATTTTGGTTCGGTCACTTAAGTATCAATTATCAATTATCTTTGTTTTAATATATAATGAGGAACCTTGCATGAGATCTTCATTCAGTTTTTTTTATTAGTTATCGCAGTTGCTGGAATAAATATGAACAAGACATAAAATACAGGTGTGATTTGTGGTTGAAATGAACATCAACAAACACAAAATGTCGGGAATAGCAAGTGATACAACACAACAAAGGAGTCCAGTATTCTTACAAAATAGTTTTGGCTACCCATCGTGGTTGTGGCTAGGCAACGGGGGTGGTTAGATGGAAGCATCCATTTCAGAAATGGATAGCAATTGAGATATATATATGTCCGTTTCACCATCATTTATAACTGGAGCACTATTAACATCATGATTAGCGGTCTCAGTTATCTCATCCTTATCTGGCAGAGAATAGGATATTGATATAAGTGACTCCCTCACCAGCTCCTCAAATGCCTCTGTGCTCGATGCTTTACTATCCATGCAATGGCTCTGTCATCCCACAAAAAGTATATCATTAGATGATTGAGAAATAAATTTACGCACATCAAATCAATCATTCTGGAATAGCTGCTCAATGATCACGCTTTCAACAAGGTCTTAAATTAAACGCGTCAAACTTAAATGTAAGAGCCTCACCAAATTTATGCCATATGTTGACCTCATATGAGCGGTCGACTATGGATGGTCCCTAATTAACATCTATCGTTTTTACTCAGCATTCCACCAATTGTAAACAATGCAGGGCCATAAACATAGAATGAATTCAAGAAGACCCATATGAAAATCCTCACTGTTATTTTGCTAACTACAGCTCCACAACCTAGCTGTTTTGACAGCTAATCAATCCATCCAATTTTCAGTTTCACTACATACCACAAAAGCTTGCAACGAGATTTAACAAAAACCCAAGTTACTCGTAAGCTGCATTCTACCTGAGAAACCTCACCTCTCCCTGTTTCTTAACTCCCAAACTAGCATACATATATTCCGGCCAAGATTATTGCTAAAAGCTGCAATACAAACGAATCAACAAAGTATGACTCCATCATTCTGGATCAATCGCTTCCCAACAGAGCTGGGCCTTAAAAATCCCCAATCTGAATTTCGAAAGTAGCCAAGCGCATCACATCTTTTGTTATGAGCTTTACCCAATATGGGCAATTCAATTTTTGACATCTTTAATCATAAAATTTATGAACCTAAGAACCATATATCGTTTCCATCCACGCAACTCTTAATCATAAGCAAAGTTATAAATTTCCGAAAGTCAAACAAGAAACATCGTCTAGACAACCAAAATCATAAATTAAAAAAAAAAAAGCCACAACGCAAACAAGAAACGGCATCTAAAACACGATATTGATAATTCTCGAAACGGAAAACCTCAGACAATAATAAGTGCGATCTTCCATTTCTAATTGGTTTTTGATGGAGTTAAGATTCTAAGAAAAGTTGAAATCGTCGATGATTTTCTCTGACTTTGTTATTTTTCCTCGAGTTGCTCGAGAAGCAAACAATTCGGATAGAAATTTAATTTCAAGGACACGAAAAGAGCGAAATCAAAAAATAAGGGACAAAAGTAAGAAAAGCTTACCTGTATTGATTGAAGAGTAATGAATCTGTTTGACTAACTAACCCCAATGTTGCCGGATTCCTCCTCCTTTATGCTCCATTTTCCGTGAAATTACAATATCACCCCTCCTATCCTAAAATTATACTTTTCTTTTATTTTCTTGACTTGTTCTAGAGTTTTCTTTTTTATTGCCTCAAATTAGTTTAATCTGTCTATGACTTTTTTTTTTATGCATGGCATAGGTTGCCAATCTTTTGTTCCTACAACGCCTTTTCAGTCCGGTTGTGAAATGACATATTTTAGCAAAAAAGAAAATTCAATTGTTTTACAGTAACAAACAAAAAAACGACATATTTTAGCAAAAAAGAAAATTCAATTGTTTTACAGTAACAAACAAAAAAACTTATACCTTGCGACAAATTATATTTTTTTTTTAAAAATAAAAATGGATTAATAAGAAAAGAATTATACACGATATAGTCCATGGAGATCAAAGGTAATAACTAACACAATAAAGCAAGGAAATGAGAATATGACAACAACAGAACACCAAAGATGGAGAGGAGGGAGTTACAGCTATAGGTGCTCCTTAGGAACCACATCCGAAGCTAGGCAGAAGACCCAAGAAGAAATCCTATACTCGTAATGTTGCGCGGATACTAGGGCAGCAATGGTGAGATAAGTTCAGTGTCAACAAAATCTCACGAATTTCTTCTTTTAACAGAGAAAGCAGAGCATCTTTAGTAGAAGCTTGAGTCTTGAAGTACCGAAGATTCCTCTCCCGCCATAGCCCATAGGTACATACTCCCAAGACAATAAGGCGTAATGGTTGCTGTGTACAGAGACCATCCGTTATTTCTGAAATAGTGGTACTTGTAGCTCTCCAATTGCATAAAGCAGTAATATGGTTCCAAACCGAGTTGTTAAAATCACAAGCAAAGAAGAGATGATCACAAGATTCAAGGTGCAAGCAGCACATTTGGCAGTTTCTATCGGTTTGAATATATGGAAGGCGATCTATTATAGAAAGTTTGTTCTGTATGGCCAACCAGTAGATAAAAGATATCCTGGGAGGGAGATGCTTGTTCCAAACCTTGGAAGCCCAAGAATGTTCCAAACCTTGGAAGCCCAAGAAACTGAGGAGCGATGTTTGCATAAAAGATCGCATATAATTCTGTTTGATAGCTTGCCAGTAGGGATACCCTTCCAGAAGAAAATATCAGAGGTCTGCGGATTAGGAGGATAACTCGGCTGGAAAGTCGACAAGGTACGAGGAAAATTTCATGTAGAGTCGTCAATGAAGACATGCATCCGGGTGTGCAGCGGAAATGAGTAAGTAGCTCTAGGCATCAAGTGGATTAAAGGACCCCTTCGAGACTAATCATCAAACGATAAGGAGATCAGGTGACCATTTCGAATTTCGCAAGAGCAATCCTGTTTGACAACATCACGCAACTTAAGCAATTGAGTGAGAAAGAAGGAGTGAGAAATTATAAATGATATGTACGTCACTTGTATTATTAAAATTATTGTTTAGATTTTCCAAATACAGTTCTTCAATTGTATTAAGTTACTCAATCAACCAAGAGGCTAATGTTAATTAATTATTAAAAAGAAACAATAGGGAGTATTAATTAAGTCGCAGAGTAATAGAGAGTAGCTTTGGGTTTTCTTAAAAAAATGGATTAAAAATTAACCAATTTAACTGATTCAACTATAAAAATCTTAAACCGTTAAATTTTCAGGTTTGATTTTTAACTTTTTATATTAGTTTTAAACTATTCGGTTTGATTTTCTTTAATAACTATTGTTATTAAAAACTAGTCAGTTTATTAATTAACTGATCAATTTTCGTAAATTAATAAGTTCTTATAAATTAAAAAAATTAATTAATTTTTTATTTAACAATCTTTTTTTTCAATTAAACTTCAAAATTTTTCGATAGATAACGACAATATCTTTCAATCACATTTCAAATTCTTTAATTTTTATTCAATCTTTAATCGATTTTAGGAAGATCAAATGCCACTTAAATCTTTTAAACAAAATCTCTTGTCTTATCAGTTTAATTTTTAGTCCGATTTTTAAAACATTATTTTTCAGTCCACATCATAATGTCCAACATCAAGCTTCAAGAATCAACAACAACAATATTTAGTAGAAGATTTGAAAAAGTTCAGTAGTACACACCATTACTCCTAACTAGTTAAGAGACTCGTTAGAACAGAAGGATCTTTGAGCTAAAAGTCTTTCATTCGTCGCCAGTAGTATGTAGTGACAATATTAAAACATCGCAAAATTTCAGTAGCAAAATTCTACAGCCGACTTTTTAAAAAAATCATCGGTAATTATTTTTTGTTTACAAACGTGGCGAAAAGAGAGTTGAGAAAAATTTCTAATCATTGCCCAAAATTTTTGACTATAATATAATAGACATAGCAAAATTTTCTTGTTGCGTTTTTGGAAGCACGGTCAAAAGTTATTGGCGATGTTTTTCAAAATATCTAAAAAGTTTTGACAACGATTTTAAAAACATATGAAAATCTTTTTAGCTACGTTTTTTATTTTTTAATAAACATTATTAGTAAAAATTTTATCATATTAATTATAATTATTGGTGACATTTTTAATCATATTATTGTATGTAAAATTTAGATTTTTTGTTTTATAATTTATTATATGAAAATATAATTAAAAATAATTAGAAATTATAAGCATTTTATATAAACAATAAAATATTATTAAATGTTAAATACACACATTAACAAAAATAGATATGTACAAACTAAGAATTGTTTTCATCGTCACTACTACTTACATATTTCGGTTCAAGTATTTATTTGACCATCTTTTCAAACTTGGCCAACTATTGTTCATTTCGTTGTAACTTTTGTAAATTATAATCTAATTTAGCCGTAAGTGATTGCTCTCTTGTTCAAGACGGTTAACATATGTTAGTTTTGATGAGGATTAAGCAGTTGACCTAGGGTCAAACTCAAGACTTTTGATGTAGCTGGATCTTGTAACAATTACGTTGCTGCAAATCTCATCTACATTTGGTTCATTTCTGTCAGACAATAATCTTTGCAACAATTCCTGCATCTTATTTTAAAATTAAAAAAAAATCAATATTGAATTCAAATATTATTTGTTAGTAATATATAAATAAATTAACTTAAATTTTAAATAAAATTTTATTCTTATATAGTTATTTTTCGCTTCTTCTAACAACAACCTTTGACTTTCCTTATAGTGAGTGAGTTTGTATAGTGTGATCCTATCACACTCTTGTCTATATAGTTCCTTCTTACTCTGTTTTATGAAAAAATAATTGAAAAATAATAATAATATTGTATTTACTAACATAGTTATAACTTCAAAACAAAATGTAAGGCCCTAACATATACCCTAGAAGTATTATAGCATGTTTAGGGTGTATTAAAAAGTGAACATAATGAATTAAATGCATCTAAGTATAGTAATGGATAGAATGGCATTTAATGTAATAGTCATGGGTAAATGAATTATTTGTTCGTTTCGACATGGACATACATACTTAAATGTGAAATATATATGGAAATTTTTGATATATTTGCTTGGATTTATGAGTGTGATGTGGAGGGAATTGATAAAAGAAGTATTCCATAAGCGAATGGGATGATGTTGGTTAAATTGTATATGTTTTTTTTGTGTTGCTTTTGCATGATAAGAATGAAGTTAGTTAATTTGGGATGTGTACCTCGCTAGATGGATAGTTTCATTAAACAAACTTTTATAATTTGGCCATATCTTGGCCTGTAGACCTCTAAATTGGATAATTTCAATTGAAGATTAAACTAGAGGCATAGGTCTACAAATTTTATTAAGGAATCAAAATTTGATTATGTCTTCTAAGATTTTTGAAATTTGGTTTGAAGTTGAGTTCTGACTGTTGTCCCTATTTTTGAATAACATATAGTGTTTTGGGTATAATTCCCAGAATAATTAACAAAATTGCATAAATTTATTCTATTATAAAATTAAGACATAGGGGAATGAAATTAATTGATAAAATTATAGGCCAATGTGGGAATTAAAGTAAGAAGAAGGACCAATATGCAAATTTTCTGAAGTTAACGCATGAACCAATTGGATTAAAGCAGGTGTAACCAATAATAATAAAATATGTGTAGCCAATAGGAATTAAGCATGTGTTTGAGTCTTGAAAGAGCATTAATGGGAATATAAATAGGGGAGATGGACGATACTTCGAGGGTTTTAACTTCAGATTTTTCTCCTATACATTTCACCTACTTCATCCCATCATTTTTCATATAAGAAATCAAGCCAATCTTAGGTGGAAATCAAGGTAAAAGTTAGGAATTTTCTCTTCAAATTTACCTTTTATTGCTTTACTTATGAAGAATTGAAATTATAAGGTTGGAAGTGGGGTTGAGATGTGTATTTGTGATGTTTCTATTTGGTGAGTCAAGCAAAGCCAAAGAGGAAGGGAAGGAAAGCCATTAGAATAACTACTTTGCCAATTTTAAGGTTTGGAACTACACTTACTGTAATTTCTCTTTTCATGTATATTTGAATGGATAAAAAGATTCATTTGAATGTGGAATGGTTGCTGGGATGATTCTTTGGTGTTATTTTGGTGTTATCTTGCATAGAATTAGTTGAATATGACAAGAAAGTATCGTGTAGTGGAATTTTTCTAGGTTTTGTTGAATCGATCGTATTGTTTGGGTCATAATTCAACCGAAATAACTCTAAATTGGGTTATTTTAGTTGAATATGAACACTAAGACATAGAAATAGAAATCTCTAGAAGAGAAGTTGACTTAATTATGGCTTTATGATATTGGAAATTGAGAATTGAGATAAAAAATGGTGACCTGATATTGCCCTTATTTTGGAGCAACTTATGATATTTTGTCTATATCACATGTTTTAGAGGTCCAAATCGCTTGATTTTTAGTGATTTGGAAACTAGAGACATAGGGAAACAAATATTCAAAAGATCTAAAACCCTAATTCGAACTTTTTCTATATGAAGTGGAGGTATGAATTCTAAGCAGGGGACACGATGAGAAAGAAATTGCACTATTTTGAATTTGTTTTGACTTCAAATTTTTACCAAATCATTTCTAAATTTTTTTGAATGTGTACAAGACTTTTCAAACACCTAGAAATAAATGAAATAGGACTTATCATATGTGAATTGAGTGATTGAACATTGGAATTTAAGATTGAGCATAATATATTCCAAAGATAACTTCCATGTACATAAATGATTTATATGCATATTTATCGCTTATATGTGTATAGTATGATTATACAAGTTTGATTTTGAAATCCTTCTAATGGTGGTAAGTTATGACTGTCGGACCCCGACCTGGAGACCGGACCCCAACTGCATGAAACTTACCACTTACTCTCTTTCTCTGATACCACAAATGTTGGATCCTAGACCCAACTGCATATAACTTAACACTCTTACTCTTGCTTTAATTCCACTTCTATTGGATCCGTTTCCAGAGTCCAATTTCTGGAGTCCTGAAACCTTGCGCTTATTTCATTGCAGTGCTACATACTGTTGTTCCATAAAAGTGATGAGCGCACACTACCTAAACATCAAAATCACCTATTGAATTGTTCATATCAAATATAGCTTAAAGCCTCACGTTCGCATAGAGGCAAGAATCACCTTAATCGGAGTTGTATAACTCAAGATATACTCCAAAAACCTAAAAGAGTTCATACCTGAAACATGCTCTCTTAACCGACCTCTCACTTGCTTTGGTACATACATTTTCAATTTAACTCCAAATGATACCAAACTTTATGGAGTGGAAGATATATGTCTTAGAAAACTAATGGTTGAAGCCTCACCTCATTTGGAGGTCGTATTAGGGAATTATGCTCGAAAGAATGGACTATGCTCACACCCGAACTCGAATTGAAACTCTTTTGGAGCGATTGCCATAACTTTTTATCAAGATGTCAGAATGTGTTCTTTCTTTCACCATTTGAAATTATACATCTATATCTACAACTCTTATGAAGACCACAAAACTAAATACAGCCTCTAACAAAGTCCAATTTACACATTTTCCCGTAGCTGTTGGTTAAACGGACAGCCATGTCTGTTTAACGGACACGTTCGGGTGAAATGGTACCAAATTGTTCGCAAATGTCCGTTAAGCGGACATGCATGTCCGTCTAATGGACACGGGTAGGTTAAGGGGTGTTTTGGCACCTGAGGCTGTCCATTTAACGGACATTCATGTCCGTTTAACGGACACGTCATTTTCCAGAACTTCCAACCTTTCATTCTTAAAACCACTTGAGACTAACACCTTTCTAAACTCATAACTTCTTATTCCTAGCTCCAATTGGTGCATACTATACCTTCATGGAAAGATAACAAGATGAACTACCAATCTCATGAAGGATGCAAATGCTAATTCCATCATTTATCAAGGTAAAAACTCATTCAAAGGACACTGCTCATTAAAGACCAATGTAACAGTAATGAACAGTAACTGATATAGG
>JANZLF010000009.1:14871548-14886950 GCA_026546835.1 Erythroxylum foetidum
AGTGGTAAATTTAGTTTATTTATAAATCAATTTTTTAAATTTAATTTAATCTTTTCTATAAATTATAAATTAATTAAATAATTTTAATAAATTAATCAAATTTTAAATTTTAAATTTTTATCTTATAAATTGTATTTAAAAAATTAAAACTAAAATAATTTTTTAAAAAAAAAAGAAAAAAGAAAGAGTCACGACTATGACACAATTCAAAGTTTCAAACAATTTTTTATTTTAATTATAATTTTTATAAAACTAATAGTAGTATAATTAAAATTAAATTTTAATCTAATTTAATTTTTATTACAGTAATACTAATATAATTAAAATTAAAATGATAAAAATAAAAAAAAATCACGTGTCAAGCTTGTGACACTTATGTACAACATCCTTGACAATTATAAGTGACTAATTGCTTAAAATATAAGCAAAAACAACAACATTTTTTATTTGGACAGAGTTAAACAAAATAAGGTTAGACTGAGGATCAAAGTAAACTGTACAGTTTACCGTTCTTTTTCTTTTTATGGTGATTTCCACGCAACTGTTATATCATAGGAAAATCTCCATTCATATCATTATTCCTCCAATATGAACAAAAAAAAGAGTAAAAAATTGATGGAAGAAGCCACGGACATACCTAACTGTGGCCAGATTGAGTACCTTAGTCGTTGCGTTGTCCCCATCAAAACCTCCACGTTAATTTCCTACCTTCTTTGCTTCATCTGTAAGATTTTAATACAACACCTTTATTTCTTCTTCCTTTTTTTCATTTCAGAGAGTACTATTTGTCTCGGTTTCAACTAATTCGTCTTCTAAGTATGGATTAAAAGCAAAGAGCAACACCAAACATAAGAAATAATAAGGAAACTTACACTTCCTGTCTTCCCTTTTCTTCTTTTTAAGTAACATGGAAGATACCGTAAACGGGTTGGGTATAATATGTATGTCCAACTCTCTAATTCACAGACAAACCATAGGTTTGGCTCAATATGACTTATAACAGACATCATATTCATTGAAAGGTTTGAAATAGTCTACCTTTCTTTCATTATTTGAAACCATAAGATATAATAAAGACTTATGGATTCAAAGCTTATCTTTGGTTGTTTAATAATATGGAAATAATAATAATCTTCTGAGCCTGGAACTAACTATTATTTTTACCTAACCCTTTCTTTTTCTATTATCTGTAAACTACTCCACCAACTTTTGATGCTTTCTCTCCTCAAAGACTGAATTTATCATAAGACGTTCTTCATCAGTCATCACAACCAAAACTCAATCTCTCTTGAGTCTCTTGTGTCTTTCTCTTCCTCTCTTTAGAACCATGAAGTACTCAAAATCTCAGTCCCCAAGTAACATTAAGCTCATCGTTCTTTGTTTCTTCATTCTACTCCTCATCTTCTTCATTGTCTGGTCAAATTTCTCATCTTCTCAGCCACATTCCTCTCCATTACCAGAAACTCGTGTGTCCAATTCAACTACATCCTTCCAAACTGATCAAGAATCAGAACCCTCACCTACCCTCTCCTGTCCCTCACCTCCATTGACACCAACGTGCACCAAGACTCCACCTTCGTTAGCTAACGCTCTTGTCCACTACGCAACAACGAACATCACCCCACAACAGACCCTCAAGGAAATATCGGTCTCACTTCGAGTTCTCGAGAAAAGATCACCCTGCAACTTCCTAGTCTTTGGTCTAGGACGCGACAGCTTGATGTGGGCATCATTAAACCACGGTGGGAGAACAGCTTTTCTTGAAGAAGACAAGAGTTGGATTGATCAGATCACAGAAAAGATGCCAACTTTAGAGTCCTACCACGTGACATACGACACCAAAGTACACGAAGCCGATAAGCTAATGGAAACAGGAGGCTCAGAAGGCTGCAAGGTCGTGACTGATCCGAGATTCTCCAAGTGCCCACTTGCTCTTCAAGGCTTTCCTACAGAAGTTTATGATACAGAGTGGGACTTGATCATGGTTGATGCTCCTACGGGTTATCACGACGAAGCTCCCGGGAGGATGACGGCTATATACACTGCCGGATTGATGGCGAGGAATAGAGAGGAGGGAGAGACAGATGTCTTTGTGCATGATGTTAACAGAGTTGTTGAAGACAAGTTTTCGAAGGCTTTTCTTTGCGAAGGGTACTTGGTTGAACAAGAAGGGAGGTTGAGACACTTCGTAGTTCCTAGTCATAGGACTCGCCTAGGTAGAACATTCTGTCCTTGAAATTATACCTCTTTCTTCCTCTCTTTGCCTGTTTGTGAGTTTTTTTTTTTTTTCCCCTTATCTGCCAATATAAGAAAGAATAACTTGGTTAATTCAAACCCATAAAGGAATTCTTCATCAGTTTGTAGAAGTTTCTATGTAGTTTGATGTTTAATATTATTAAGCAACAACTGGATTAAGTTGTTTAATGGATTTTAGTGGTAATGACAACTCTAAATTTCATTCATTGAGTGCCAAAGTTCCTGGTTTGCTTACCTTACAAGCGAAATGATTATGTTTGGTTGATAAGAAATTAATGGTTGCGATATATTATTCTGCAAAATAAATAAATAAATAAATGATTTGACTTATTTTAACCAAATGTTTTTAAATATTTATTAATTGTTTTTAGAGTAGAGGTGTTAGCCTTCTATTGAGAATCATTCAACAGATGATCTTGGCTCAGCCTATTAAAACTATAAATAGGGCTATTGCTAGTTTCAACTAATAATGTTTCAAAACTTTTGATCAAACATTATGTTTTGTAAAAAAAAACATGTAAATTAATATAAGATAATAGTTGATATTTTGATAATCATCGAAGAATATCAATCCATATTCAATATCACGTATATATGCGTATATTATCCATATTGGCTTTAATTAATGAGTGAATCATACGATAACAATGACAACAACAATAATGATCTAGTGAAAGTCTCACTAATACGCGGATACGCAATCTTACTTCTAACTAATATAGAGGTTATTTTCAAAAGACCTATAGGAAAAGAAAAAAGAATAAAAATATACACACATCTATATGTAAAATACATATACATCTATTAAAATAATAAACAATAATAATTAAAACTAAAATAAGACTAAAATAGACACCATCATCATCATCATCATCACCCAGTCTAAAATCTCGTAATGAAGCAGGGTCTAGGGAGGTCCGATAGTACGCAGCCTTACCCCTACATAGTAGAGAGACTGTTTCCAGTAGACCCGCATACAAATGAGACAATATAAGAATGATGTGATATACAGAAACAATAAAAAGGAAAAAGAGGGGACTACCTGAAGGAGGATAGATCTGCGAGAACCTAGTATAATATAAAGTCCATCCCTCTTTGTCACTCACCAAGTAAGGGGATTGGGTAACTAGAACAGTTAATCCTTTACCCTTATCCGATCATGCCAAATTCTTCTATTCTGAGCCACTACCTCATTAAGGGCTAACTCTGACATATCCGTCTTGATCACTTCCCTCCAATTCTTGTACGGCCTCCCTCGCCTCCTCTTATATTTACTAAGTGTTATGCCCTCACAGCTCCGTACTGGGGCATCAGAGGGCCTCCTCCGCATATACCCATACCACCGAAGCCTAGTCTCTCTCAACTTGTCTGCAAAGCTGGTTACCCGTAGTCTCTATCTCACCACCCAGTTCCTAACTTTATCTCTCCTGAAAAAACCACACATCCACCTAAATATACGCATTTCTGCTACCAACAACTATCTTATATGCCTACGTTTATTAGGCCAGCACTCCGCCCCATATAGCATGATTGGACGAATCACTGTTTTATAAAACTTCCCCTTAAGTTTTAAAGGAATCTTCTTGTCACATAAAACTCCTGATGCATTTCGCCATTTGGTCCAGCCTAATCTAATACGATGTACAATATCAGCATTGATATTACCATCACTTTGAATGACAGACCCAAGATACTTAAAACTCGTCCTCTGTGGTATGACGTTGGTACCAATTGCAACTGCCACCTCATGCTGCACTTGGTTTCCTGAAAAGTTACATTCTAAATATTCCGTCTTAAACCGGCTCATCTTAAAACCTTTCGATTCTAACGCTTCTCTCCAGCAGTCTAACTTGGCATTGACTCCTTCCTTAGTCTCATCCACTAGGACAATATCGTCTACAAATAATATACACCAAGATACCTCTCCTTGAATATGTTTAGTAATCTCATCTAATACTAATGTGAACAACAAAGGACTTAATGTCGAGCCTTGGTAGAGACCCATACTGATAGAGAACGCTTCCGTGTCCCCACCTACCATCCTAACGCTAGTAAGTGCGCCTTCATACATATCCCTAATTGCTTCAATATAGGTGATAGGAATGCCCTTAGCTACCAAACAACTCCATAAGAGGTGTCTAGGGACCTTGTCATATGCCTTCTCCAAGTCAATAAAAACTATATGCAAATCCTGTTTTCGTTCCCTGTAGCATTCCATAAGTCTACGAAGTAGATGTATCGCTTCTGTTGTGGACCTACCAGGCATAAAACCGAAATGGTTGGTCGATACAAAAGCAAACCTCCGAATCCTCTTCTCGATTACCTTCTCCCACAGCTTCATAGTATGACTTATTAGTTTGATGCCTCTATAGTTGTGACATTGCTGGATATCTCCTTTGGATTTATATAAGGGGATTAACCTACTTAATCTCCATTCATCCGACATTTTGGCGGACTCTAAAATCACATTGAAGAGTTGAACTAACCATGTAATACCGACCACACCTATCCGTTTCCAAACTTCTATAGGGATCTCGTCTGGCCCTACGGCCCTACCGCTCCGTATCTCTCTCAACACCTTTATAATCTCACCCCTCGTAATCCTTACCTATGTTCCCCTATCATGGGTAGGCCTTGACACCGAGGGTTCTCCTAACTCTATGTTGCCCACTAACTCTTCGTTATACAGGCCATGGAAGTATCTCTGCCATCTCCTCTTGATGGCATGGGGCTCGATGAGTACCTGTCCGGCTTCATCATGTATACAACAAACTTGGGTAAAATCAGTCGCACCACGTGCCTTATCACATGCTAGCTTGAAAATCTTTTATGCTCCACTAAACGTATCCAAGTCCCTATACATAGTCTCATATGCTTCCCCTCTAGCTACTGCGATAGTTTTCTTAGCCTTCCGTTTTTCCAATCGATACCTAACTCTGTTAATTTCCCCGTCCGCCTCCGTTGGACTGTCTATAAGATCTTTAAAAGCTCTCTTCTTAGCCTTAACCGTCCCCTGGACCTCTTTTGACCACCACCAACCTTCCATCCGTCCACCTCCTTGCCCTTTAGGGGCCCCTTTGGATACCCCGAGGAGATTGGTAGCTGTTGCACGCAAGACAGATGCTATCCCCTCCCACATCAGGTTCGTATCCTCGCGCACAGATCATGTTGCATTTTCCCAAACTTGTGTCCTAAATTGTTCCAATGTGGCCCCCCGTAGTCTCCACCACTTAATCGTAAGATAATGCGGGGTCAACGACTGTGACCTCCATCCTTTAATTCCAAAATCAAGAACTAATAATTTATGTTGATTCGATATGCATGCAGCCGGCAGTACATTACAATCCTTACACCATGATCTGACACCTCTCTTGACAAGAAGATAATCTATTTGTGTCTTGAAGGTGCTACTCTGAAAAGTAACCAAGTGCGTGACATTTTTCGGAAAAAGGGAATTAGCGATGACTAACTCATACGCTACGGCCAGGTCCAATAATGCAATCCCGTTATCGTTTCTAATGCCGTAACCGAAGCCACCATGAGCTCCTGAATATCCGTCCGTACCTGCCCCTATGTGCCCATTAAAGTCACCCCCAATGATGATCTACTCCGTATCAACAAATTGTTGCAGTAAAACCAAAATGAACCTTGCAACAAGGTTTAGCTCATACATTCGCCTATAGATATTTCATCCACTTCTTCATTAATGTCAACCATTAATTCCTCCTTCCCTTTATTTGGCTTTATCTTGGATATGAACCCCTGTATTATGGAAACACTGTGATAAGATGTTCCACTATATAGTCACCAAGTACTTAATGAGACTATTGTAAATTAGATTCATAAATTAATAAGCCAACAAGTTACCTGATGATCTCAACATTTCCTTTTAGACCTCATACTACTAGTTTCTTTATGTCATTTGGACCTTTACTAGCACTAGATTGACCAACATCAATATGTGGAGAAGATTTAGACTTTTACCTTGGAATCTAATGGGCTTTATCTTTGCTTTCCCTTTAGTTGCTTCAAGGACCGTAGGAGTAGCAAGTTTGAGTTTCTCCTTCTTAGCAACACAATGGGCAGTCAAAGCATTAAAGTCCCATTCCTCATCCATCAAATAATATGTCATCATCAGATTGCTAAACTCTGGAGGGAGTGTATTCATATTCAACATCTTCAGTCTACTGTGAAGATGAATCATTCTTGATATGTACTTCATTACTCCCCTTTCTCTTGTATACCTCATGGAGAATAATTCTTTTATCAAAGAACTTGTATCAACATTAGGTGAGACTATGTACCTCTGGGAGACATTACCAAGAAATTACCTCATTATGTATGTGTCCGAAAGTCCACTAAACAGATGGTCAGGTATGAGTATCTTAATGATCATAAGACATAATCTATTAGACCGATCCAAGGCTTCATATGCTACTTTATAAACTCTCGAGCTCATGTATGTAAATGGAGATAGCCTATCCATCCCTCTTGCCATATCAACCTCAGATATCTCTATAGCATTCAATAAACCCTCTGTCCACTTCTTCGTATTGAAACCAGTCAGGGTTTAAATGGTGACACTGATATTATTGACAGAAAAGGTGACTGTAAAATGATAATGTTTAAATCAATACAAATATAGGATCACAGTGATACTCAAAGTCATTAAACAGTATCTTTACTGAAAATCCAATCACACATTATGAAACACTTGTGGGCTGAATACATAATATATGCAACTATACCTCCACATAAAAGCGATCAGAGTATAAACTATTAACTCCCATGACACTTCCACCTGTGGGTGAATAGATCATTCAGGCAGCATCTTTCTTCTATTTAATGCCTTTATACACATCTTAAAATCTCATGTAAGGCCAACACCTATGGACAAAATAACCAAACATGATACCAACGACTGTGTAAGTAGAGCAATTCAAAATACTAACTCAAAAGGCCACTGTGGTGACTATATCCTCATCAACATTCAAAAAATCCATAAACATAAGGGATATATCTTTATATTATCCTCACATCTTTATGAGCATATGGTATGTGACAATGTAATATCAGTAAACGCAAAAACCTAAATGCACAATCTCATTGTCACACACTCGTGCTGAAGACATTCTTTGAAAACTTCAATTGAGACTTTTGTAAAAGAAAAATCTCAATAGAGCGTTTATCGTGTGTTACTGGACACTGAACTGATCACACGAGACACTAAAACCTCATGTATCTCTTTTATAACAAATTTGTTGCTAAAAAATTTACTCAAAAATGGCTTTAAAATGTCTTAAAACCTTTTCTAAGTAACTATCATGCAATCTCGAGCACTAATTATGAGACCCCAGACACAAAACTTAAAGTATCTCCCTGATACGATGTCTGAAGCATGAGAATTTACTCAAAATCAGATTCAAAATGCTTTAATTCCTTTATGAAATTAAACTTTAATTTATTATTAATGTAATAAATCTAGAAAAATGCAAAATTCGCTTTATCAATTTTTCAAACCCGAAAACTAACAAAAAATACCTCGGGGCACCCTTACAAGAAATCTAAAATTTTAGTGTGTATTTTTTTAAAAAAATACTATAGCATGCTGACGTCAAAACAGTGTCAGCGCATTGTAGCACTGACATCATCCGTAGACGTCTGCCATGATGTCAGCTATGCGTGGGAGGCCACGGTGCACGTGCCACATGCACCGCAAATCGACACGTCTTCAATTTGTATGCATGCGTCAGATGCGTGCTTATCGACAGGAGCATGTGTTGCACGTGCCAACAAGTGGCTCGTTCCCATCCACCTACATGTTGATTGCGTGTCTACGTATCGCCCTATTAGTGGTACTATTCAACCACATGCGCATATGTTCTCCATCCCCCAGCCAAAAAATGGCGATTTTTAGTGTATTTCGGGCCAATTTTTCACATTCTCAAGCTCGTTTTCAACTCGTTTCTAAAAGCTAAATACATGTATACTACTTTAATGCAATAAAAAGTAAGAAAAATCGAGAAACAGAAGTTAACTCTTCAAAAACCTTATAGAGAAAAAATTAAAAAATCTTCGTTTTTAACCACCCAATTACGTCATCACTTTGATATCATGTGTAACACATAATGATACCATATTTACGTATCCTGGATCGAACGTGAAAGGGCAATAAACAAAGAGATGTGAAAAATACCTTATTTTGGTTTCATAACTTCAAACAAGTTTTCCGAACTTGAAATGAGCACAAATCCACCGCCATCTTCACGTGAATCACTCACCGCTCACCGAGGCGCAATCAACGTCTTTCTATAGTTTTTTCAAAACATAAGTTCTCTTAACGAGTCAGAGAATCCTTATACTTACGAATGATATGAGCAACTGCAAAAAACCTTAACCTTTATATATTACTTCCATATCGGCCTTTCTTATCACAAGCTCAATATGAATCCGGTCCATATTGATCGGGATCCATTTTCTACCCAAACTTCGACCTATTGATTTAGATCATTTATTAGACTACTTTATTATCTTTATCTAGATTAAATTACGTAACTTAACTGATAAGTTATTAAAAAACTGAAAATGTAATTAAATGTTGTCCAACTTTATAGGAAAAGTCAAAATTATCTAACAGAGTTAACTTGTAAGGATTCCATGATGAGAGAGAATGCTAGAGATAAGGTTGGATAGTCTGTTGAAGTTTTTCTAAATTTTTGTTTATTCCTTTAAGACAAGATTGAAGGGGTTTAAAACATGTTGCAATTTTGGACCCCATTTGTTCCAAATGTGGAAGGAGATTGGGCATTTGAAGAACAGATAGTCATGAGTTTCAAGTTGAGATTATTAGAGATGCAAAGTATAGAAGTTTGTTTGTTTTAAGCAATGGAGACGGTCCGAGGTACTTAGGTTATAGAGATTAGCAAGTCGTAGAATGAAGCAGTGGTGGAGAATTAAGTGTTTATACTTGGATTAAGTGATATCAATAGACATGAGGTAAGAGAGTTGGATTTCTTAAAGGTAAAAGTGATGGTGAAGTAGAAATAGGAATAGGAATGTTCAAGCAAGAGAATTTTGTGAGAGTTTTAAGGAGTTTGGAGAGTATGAAGGGGTGTTATGGATGATGCATATGAAGTTGCTAGTGTTAGCTAGGAATCTTGCGGATTTTGCCAGCCATGATCTAAGAAATGTTATGAATGATTGAAAGCACTTTAATGTATAATGAAAGGCCAAAATTATAGATGGTTTTTGGGAAAGGGTTTTCAAGTAAGGGATTTAGAGGGTGTTAAAGAAGGAAGAGAATGAGTAGGGTTTAAGGAAGGTATAGAATGGGCATAAGGTTAATAAGGAGAGAATGAACCAACTTTTTTCGAGAGAACTAACGGGTAAAAAACCTCAAGACTAAGTAAAATTATAAACAAGATCTGCTTCATAAGACGTTCGTTGATTCTGTCCTTTTAGTGTGTTAAAATTCAGTTTATGGTCTTTCTCCTTAATGGTCACATGTCAATTGAAAGCAAGAACCCATATGCGCCGCTGAGATTACAACGTAGACGAGGCAAAGTGAACCCACCAGACCAGAGCTTTCCATAAAGTAGTAACGATCAGATCAGCTTTATTCGAGTGGGTGGTAATTTTTATGGACGGGCGTGATTGATTGATTGCAGAAGGTCAATTATTTACAGCTTTTACATTTTTATTAAATTAATTCATTAGTCAGTTTGAGCATGCCTTCCTTTTGTAGCTTTATCTTTGCATAATTAATTAATTACTCTCTCCTTTATCTTTCATTCGATTTCTTAGAAAATATGGTTTTCTTTGATATAAGAGTTTTATAATAAGTAATATATTATATAATTCAGGAGGATCAGACTCCTCAAGGAATGACATGGTCAAAACAGAGCTGTTTTTGAAACATGACTATGTGCAAGAAGAAGTAAAATGATTGAGATTTCATGAGACAAAATAAGACAGAGTAATATTAGACAAAAAATCTTGTCCCCCTCCTCCCTTGTGTCCTATATTTTCTTTGGTGCAGATGGACTGGCTTCTTGCTTATGAAGAGAAACAATTCAGTTTCGTCCATGTCCTTGACAGTTGCATGTAATTGTCTAGCTAGAAAAGGTCAAACACAACAGAAAAGGGGGCCAGAGCCTTTAACATGCAGACCGGGACCAGCCAAGACATAACTGTTTACTGTTTAATGTGTGTGCTACGAACAACAGACCAAGAAATAGAAGAAGCAAAAGCAGGAGCAGGGAAGCTTTATGAACGAAAAATGATTCCTTCTCGTGGATTGTGACTCTTTTTCCTTGGTCTAATCCACGGGAGTCTTGCTTCATTCCTCATCATCCCCACCACATGACATACAAATTTAATTTTCTCTCTTGGACCACACCAGCAGCAACAGAAATAAGAGTAATCATCACGCTGTTTCATTAGTTTAGGATGTGGCATTGAGTGCAAATTGAAGATTCAAACTTTCTTTCTCTTTAGATATATGATTACTGGAGCTTTTCAGGACAGACAAAAGCAGTTAAATGGATTGCAATCAAAGCTTGAATCAAAGGTAGCAGGTCATTATGTAATGCTCATCATTTCTTGCAACTTGATGCCACCCACTACCACAACCATATTATATGAGATGATTTATTAAAATCCTGGAGCCTCACAGCATTGAATGATCATTAAAATTGTTTTTCTAATGTTTCCATAAAACTCAGACGTATGGAACAATGAATCATTCAACTTGAAAAACAATCAGGTTTTTCCAAACTTGAGAAGCTGAAAATGGAAAATCCACACAGTGCCAAGAATTCTAAACTTTGGACACATTTTTCAAATATGCGAAACCTGTAGAGCACGCCAAGGTCCGAAACGAGCATCGCTCGCCCAAGATCATAATAAAGAAGAATGAAAAATGGCAGTGAGGTAGATTTTACTTTTGTTAGGTTTTGAATCAATTATTTTCAAAGAACCCAACCATGACTTCACACCTGTAAACCAACCTACGTTCCAACCATTCAACAGTCCTCTTTTTGTCTTCTTTTTAAGAAAACTCTTTTTTTTTTTTCTTTCTCATTTTGTACTTTACAAAAGATTAAACATCGCATAGACGCTTGGAGGAAATAAAACCACAGTGGCAAGTTAAAACGTTAAAAGAGAACTTAGAAAAAGAAAGAAAACATATTTATATTATTGCTTTTTAATATTGGGAAGAAATTCATAATCTATTAAGGAATCTTGAACTGCCTTAGTGCCTTTTGTTTTATGTCATAAAAGATCCTTTACTTGAAAATATGCATGTAAGGACTGGTACTTGTTGAGAAATCGTAGCCAGGATCCTATCCCAAGTTCAGTAGAATAATTACAATTTTTTTTAATTGATTTTTCAAAAGTTAGTGTCACTTAAATTCTATAAAATGATTAACAAATAAATCATAATAAATCAAGAATCATAATTCATACTTTATTTTAAAACTTGATCGTATCCTTATCGTATCCCTCAAACTGTTTTTAAAATAGACTCATCTCAACCATCGTAATCATATAAATATTTGGCCTCTAACGATAATCATCATAAAATGAGTTGAGAAAATCTTCAAAATGTTATAAAGAGGGTTAAGTAAGGAGTGCTAGCTCCATTAAAACTTCAGTCTATTTATAATAGTTTTTTTACATTTTAATAATTAAATAATAATTTTAATTAAAATTTAATTAGAATTACAAATAATTCTAATTAAATATCAATTATGCCTAAATAATATCTAACATCTCACATTAACCCTTATTTATTAAATAGTTCATATTTAATTATAAAACTTCTCAAACTTTACAATCAAGTCTAACTTAATTAAAATATCTTTGTTTTCTTTAACCTATTCTTTATATATGACCCATTAGGTTCCTAAATATATTGGCAATAGATACAAATTATACCCGTACATCATATTTAAGATTAGATAAATTAAACTCCTTTAATTTATCTTTAATTCTTTAATTAAATAATTTATATTTATATATCAACATTGACATCTAGTAATACATTATGACTACCAAATATTTATGAATGTAAAGTGATTTTGACTAACCTTTTTGTGTATGATTTTTTCGTGTAATTTAATCATTTTATCATACAGTGTTTCGATTAGATATATAATATGAAATTAATATCTACTCTATTTTAAGTCTAATTATATTAGTTTTTCACCATTAGCTATTGATTCAATTAATAACATTTGCAAACTATTTACAAAATATCATTCCACCTTACCCAAGGATTTTCCAACTCACTACTAATCGAAAACAACAATACATTCTACCTAATTACTTTAGGGTGATAAATCCTATCTTTGATCACTTAACTACCTCCATATAGTTCATGTTATATCCAACGACTACAAACTAAGCTATCCTTGACTAGAACAGGTCCTAAGTAGTATCAAAACATAACAATTTCTATACAAGATAATTTTGGACTTCTCAAGTCAACAAATCACTTATACAATTATTACAATGAGAATTTTCATAGACATACAAGTAATGTTTTAAATAAATTTCTCATATGGGGTCAATTCAATGAATTTGTTTTCTAACAAACACCTATAAGTTTGTTTAAGTATCTCTGAGATCGACTACTTCCTTCATAAGAAAAAACATAATTTGTGCTAGTCCTTTTGTGTTATATTAATGTCCAGTCTTAATAAAACAATGATTAGGAATAATTTAGGGGTAACACATAAATGTAAATCTCATAATTATAATCTTATCATAAATTTATTTGCAATATATAACCATCCCATGGACTTTATCATATACATCTAAATATGTACAAGAAAAAAAACTCCTTTAAATTATTTTGTCACTAAACTACAACCAACCAATTGGCTCTATAGCATAAACCAAAAATCTCCCTCTTGCATTAAGTCAATTATTTAAGTTTCTTATACCATATCACCATATGATGATCATGCTGCTACTGGGATAGTGACTTAATGAGATAATTCTACAAGATTCTCTATGGTAAGAACTTACTTAAATCTTACAACTTTCATCTTAGTTATCATCATAATTAAGAACAATTGCCTAAATAAATCCTTGGATTTTTATGAGACTTAGCTCCTATTAGATACCCAGTGACTCTAATGTTCCATAATACATTCCTATCTTGAATAATGCAAGTAACTATATTAATTTCATTAAAGAACTTATTGATCCAGTTAATATTTTCCACTAAATGAAAAATGTATTACGCTTACTTAGCAACCATTATTACGTGGAACTTTTATAATCTTAAAATAATATTGTTATAAGAAAAATAGGTCTTAATTAGGATTTACTTCTAAACTTAATATCCATATAAGCTTGAACTCAAATATCAACTCATACATAAAATAATGAATATCTTTAATACTTTATAAGTATCATAAATCTCAAATACTAAACACCTTTAATGCATTATCTATGTACTTGGACTTAAAATATGTAAACAACTTCCAATTTATCTTTATAGATTTAATTCCCATAATTAAATTGTTACTTTTTCATATTTATCAAGACTTGTTCTTGGAAAATTATATTTTCAACAATTAAAAATTATATTTTTCTCTATGCAATAAGTCTCTGTATACTCTCACTAAAGAGGACAACTTTACTCCCACTAACCTTTATGTAGATATGATAAATTCACGTTCATCTCCCAAAAAAACTCTTTGAATTCACCATGAAAGTGAATTTTTCAAGGTCTCATATCTTTTAACTATACATCAAATGTATCATCATAGGCACTAGTTCCAATTGGATGTATTGTCATTAGATTTAAACCTTTCAAATTTTATCTTACTCCTACTACTTATCTTGAGAACCATTCTCTTATAAGTGTTTATTGAAAAAAAATTTGTTTAATAGGCCTATAAGATTATATCCAACATTGTAGATATCTAAGAACCTTTTATTACTCAATTTAGTTCTAAACTTAGTGGATAATATATTCTTCAATTAGCAACACATTCATAAATCATTAACTTGACTTTTTCAAAGACTTAGCATTTCATATATATCTCATATGAAATCTTAATACCTAACTTAATTGGAACTATTAAAGATAAGTTATTTTACTAGGAATAGCTATAGAAGAAATAATATTGTATCATACAATATCTCATAATGTATTTTCCTCCTTATAAAAATCTATACTCTTATAGAATTTTATTGCAAAGGTATTCACCAGATAATCTTATTCATATAATAGTTAAAAACTTAAAAATCACCAAATTGATCTCATCAAAGTGCTTCAACATTTTTAATGCTTAATTTCAAGTTAGATTTAAATAATTTGAACTTTTCAAAATTTTAAATCAATATTTCATTTAATACATATGACTATACCACATAAAGTCATTAGTAATTTAATGAAATATAAATGTCATTCTTTTATGAATTGTTATTCAATCCGATACATCATATGTGTAAATTTAACAATTTAATACCATCATCATCCTTTCTTAAAGGTTAATTTGGTTATTCTTCAACTTAGTAAGTTCCATTCGATTTATAATCAAAATGATACATATATCCTTGTATGTAACTTTATGATTCTTATCATGTTAATTTAACCGACAATGTAAGGTCCCAAATTGTATCCTAGAGGAAATGATACATGGTCATGAAGGTACATGTATGTTAGATGGTTAAAAATTGAGATAAGCTTGAGAATGCCATATGACTTATTTGATGAATTATAGTTCGAGAATTGGAATTAATTCATTCCATTAGAGAATTTAGGTTATTAAATGTACATTTGGTTTAGGAAAAACTTATTAAGTGACAAGATAAGTTGGTACATGAAAATTAGAATGACTAAGCCTAGGATTTAATGATATTTGGCATAGCTGATGCATTGCTGTTGGGCCCGGGTCTCGGATCCCCAAATCCCGAGACAGCCCCTCGGGCTGCTCCAACGACGAGCTCCCAATCATAACGGACCCGATCCCAACATCCATACAATATTTTGCATACATAATAACATACACTACACAATCGTTCTAATTAAACACCCCAAAAACAAAGAGGCTTCATGCCAATACAATCCGAAGAAATTAAGCAAGTATTCATAATCATACAAAATACAGAATAAAGTTTACATGA
>JANZLF010000009.1:14914300-14925583 GCA_026546835.1 Erythroxylum foetidum
CGTATACTGGCTTTTAAAATTTTAAAAAATTAAATATTTTTTTTAATATATATATATAAAGCCGATGTTATTAAGAAGTTAGTGGTACACTGAGCTTATCAAAATTAACCAAAATAAAATATTTGGACCATCTTATCTTAAATTCTTAACTCCGTCACTAAATGAATGGAGCATATCAAATATATTTTACTAATACAATGCTACTAATGATGAATAAAAAGACAAAATACATGTAATTTAATAAATAATTGAGAAAATTGTTTTTGAAATTAAGAGACCCAATTTCGGATAACTTGTCATATTTAAGTATAATGATCTAAGTAATACAAATAAAAATTTATCAAATTAAGCACAATATTAATCATCATTATTATCACACTCAGTATAAAATTTAATAATAAAATAAAATATAAAAATATGATAATACACAACCTTATTTGTATATAATTAAAAAGTTGTTTCCGGAGTTGAGTCAAACCAGAACAATCTATGATTTCTTCTCAACCATGGCTCGTATCAGTTTACTCTTAGGCCGTAAAGTCTAAGGTCTAAACCATTGATACCCATTTGAAAATCAAGGTCTTGATCGTAAATTTCGGTCCGAGACTAACGTACCCCAGGGCACGGATCGCCTGCTTCACACCCCAAAACTAGTTCCTGTACTTGTTGTCTTCTGACATCTGTAGATGCGAAAACAATTTCTCTTGGACGATTTTTAATGTACAACCTTCTTCGAGGTCTCTCGAGATCCCATTCTCTTGGTGTCCCTTTCGTTCGAGTAACCCGCTTGGTCTTCTCCTTTCATGGCGTAGATTGCCTTGTCCATACAGTTTCGTGTGTTGGAGCTTCGAAACCGTGCTGCATTGGCTAGACTAAGTGCCGACGATCCGTGGCCGTCTCCAAGTTATGAAGATTTCTCGTTTGGTTTTGGTTATTCTGTATCTTCTCTGTTTTTTTGCATACAAGTCTTTTCCGATTCACGATTTACACCAAGCGTAAGTGACGCCAAGAGTTTCTTAATGCTTCTTCCGTCACTTCTATTATCTTTGTGCTCTGTTTTTGGAGAAATATGTAATCGTCAAATGCTTGTTTACAAGATTTTACGTCGTGAACTGTATTTCATTCTTTGTTTCTATGCTAAATTATTTTTGACGCTTAAAGTTTGTTTCGTCGTAAATTGACGGGAGTGTTCCTTTGTCCGCGTATTGAAGTTCTTAATTGTTTTTAAGGCAAACTGTAGTCCTGCAGTGAACAATGAGCTTTAAGTTAAACAAGAGTTCATCAACGATCACTTTTTTCTTACGGGCTGGTGACTAGAAATCAATCCTGCAATTTGCCAATTTGGTACTTGGAGTGACGAATTCTAGTTAAACAGACCTGGGCACGAAATTGGAGAACCATGTAGAAGACCACATAGTCAGGTTTTGCAATCAGTTTGTTTTAAACAACTTAATAATTTCCTGGCATGGTTATAAAAAAGTATAGTATGTTTAGGGCCTTATCGTGATAATCTTTTCTCTGGAGACTAGGGACTGGCATTAAGCTTCTCTGTTGTCAGGACAGGTGCTGCATTACTCAACTTGGGTGACTATGGTAAACGTACTGATAAATTAGTTGCCATGCGATTCTTGCTCAAGTGTACTTATATGAATTTAAGAACATCAATGATGCAACATTGCGAAAAGTTTTGTTCTGTTGTACAGTTTTCCTATGAACTGCCATAGTCAACACAATTTCTGAACTATAGATCTTTTTTCAAAGTTCACCCATTTGATAAAACACAAGAATCATCCACTTCATCTTTTAACTCTGCCTTGTATTGCTATTTCTTTTTAATCTTTGCTTATCAGCCTTTGGCTTTCATGCTTTTAGCCAGTTAACTAATGTCTTTAAACCGTTTCACATCATTTGTCTTTCTGCTTTGTCTGAACTCTGCTGTCTCTGGTGACATTTTGGTCTTTATAATTATTCCATTTCAGCTCATATTTTAGACACTTTGAAAAAGTTGACTATTTTTTGCAACTAAATATATATTTTTGTTTCCTCACTTGCAGCTTTCCTATAGTTGAACCTGATCCAGGCCATACAAAGCTTCGCCTTTCAAGTGAGGGCCTGGAAGCCATCAGCCAAATAATGAATCCTGTTGCAGCTGTTGCTGTATGTCTTAAGCATTTACAAGTTGCAATTAGTCATATGGACTTTATATCTCTTGGATTTGGTTTTTCTTATAGGGGAGAAACTCTTACAGAGCATTTTGCTTTGGTGTCACTTATGTCTGCTTGCATGATTTGCTTATTTGATCACAAGCCCACAAAGTTGGTTTCATATTTTCTATTGTGGATAACCATACGAAGAAAAGCATCGTCCAACCTCCTTTTTCAGTTCTTGACTTTCAGTTTGTTGGCTGTATAATCAGGTTATTGGTCCATACCGCTCGGGAAAATCTTTTTTGCTGAATCAACTTCTTTCCCTTTCTTGCTATGAAGGTGCTGTGCTACTATTGTGAGGGTCAAATATCTTATAAATAGGGTGAGTGGGTTCACTTCTACTGATTAGTTGCTAACTTTTCCCATCAGGTTTTGGAGTTGGACATATGCGAGACACAAAGACCAAAGGTGTGGACTTAAGACAGAAAAACATGCAACTACTTGACTAGATTTATGCCATAATTCCTTGTCTTACAGGGATTTGGATATGGGGAGCTCCAGTGGAGATGGAAATTAACGGAGTGAAGACATCTGTGTTATATCTCGACACAGAGGGATTTGAAAGTGTTGGAAAGTCAAATGTCTATGATGATAGGTAAGCATGATTTCTGCATTTGGCCTTTAACTTGTCTCTGGAGATTGCAGTTATGTATTTATGCAAAAAATTTCTTTTCAGGATATTTGCCTTGGCAACGATTTTGAGTTCTGTGCTTATTTATAACTTGCCAGAGACGGTTAGTTGTTTCACCCGTAACTCTTATTCTTAAATCATATCTGCTGGATCTTTTGGATCAATTGTATCATTGTATGGAATTTTATCTTGTTGGAGTTACAAATGGTATGGTGATGATGGGGGTAGGTTGACATCAATTGTTTTCTGATTATTACATTTATTATTAGATGCTTATGAGCCTGGCAAGAAGCGTTTACTCTGAGGTGTAATTTTAGTAGATAAACAATAGTGGAATAAGTTATCTTTATTAATATTATTTCAAAAATGGGCCTGCATATTACTAGTATTATATACATTCTTTAAAAATTATAAATAAAAGTTAACCAACTATATAATTAATCATGCTAATTGGGTTCTCACCAACCAAAGTGGAAAATCATTTCACCGAGATCAAGAAGCGTTTACTCTGAGGTGTAATTTTAGTAGATAAACAATGGTGGAATAAGTTATCTTTATTAATATTATTTCAAAAATGGGCCTGCATAGTACTAGTATTATATACATTTAAAAATTATAAATAAAAGTTATACAACTATATAATTAATCATGCTAATTGGGTTCTCACCAACCAAAGTGGAAAATCATTTTACCGAGATCTGGTTCTCTTTGTGTATAGTGAAATATATATCTGGATGTAGAATGTGCGGTACATCTTCATTTTTGTGGAAGATGCATTCTTATGACCATGGCTACATTAACATTTTAGTTGCATGTCATTTCCTGTTGTAATAGCCAACTCCAAAAATGAAACTTAGAGTTTATATGCTGCTAACCATTATATTTTATTTGACTGTTTGGATTCCTGATCAATATTTACTTGAAAATAAGATCTAGATAAAATATAAAGAAATTTGCAAATGATGGAACGAAAAAGTTGTAAATGATTATCATTTTTGCCTTGAAGTTATTCGACATTTGTCTTCAAGCTGCATCATTTTCACTGGTTCTCTTGGCAAGACCTAAATGTGTCTCATTGTACCCTTTAGATCAGAGAAGCTGACATATCCCGCTTGTCATTTGCTGTTGAAATTGCAGAAGAATTTTATGGAAGGTTTGTCCTTGTACTATCCTTTAAGTTCATCATACAAGATCACACCTTTAATTTTTTGAAAGTTATTCCTTCTCGGTTACTAACACCAGTTTTTCTGAATTTTGATATTCACCCAATGGAGAATAGAGTGAAGGTAATTAATAAGCCACTGTTATGATATTCCCTCTTTTATACTATCCTCGGATTTATTTTTCTGATGTGAATAATGAAAATGCTTTATAGGGCCAGGATGTTGCTTTTGAACCAGCAAAACTTTTGTGGCTTATTCAGCGTGATTTTCTGCGTAAGTGATTAGATGCTTTCCTACAACCCCTGTCGTAGGTTTATATTACCTGCCTGCTTCTTTCTGGAAAAGTCTAGCTTGGCCACACTAGAATACTTTGGGACACCATAAGGTCATCCTCTCCAACATTACCCGTACCTATTAAAGCATCCCTTACAAAGTATCATGGACATATCAGGCTAAAACTTTCGTATCAAGTATTTATTCTTTTCCTAAGCTTCTCATGAAAGTGCTGCACTATTCACGAGAGTAAGTTTGTGATTTGTTGATGTTTTAGGTGCTCTGATTCTCTCAATTTAACATTCTGCTTATGTGCATTTGCAAGGGAGCTAAAAGGTGTTTTTTTTTTAATTTATTTTTTTCCTGGCAGAAGGCAAGTCAGTGCAAGAAATGGTGAATGAGGCACTTCAACATGTTCCTAACAAAGATGGTTAGTTTCTTCCCTAGCCACATCTGCAGAAGAGATTATTGCTATTCTCAGTGAATTAGTTTTGAATAAAGCACTGATAATGATTGCTTTGTTGACTTTGCAGGGGATAAAAATATTAACTTGGTAATTTCTCTTTACATATTTTCTGGCTTCTTCAACCTTTATGATTGTGGGGCTAGGAGATTATTTGTAATTTCTTTTCAGGTTAACCAGATTCGGGATTCGTTGGCTATCATGGGTGACAACAGTACCGCATTTAGCTTACCTCAAGTATGATATACTAATTGTTTGTATTGTCAATAGTGTCTTCTGTTTCTGCTTGCTTTCATTGTTACTGATTTTATTATTTGAAACATATTCCTTCCATTCCATGGACGAATTTCATGGATATGTAATGTGCCTAACCTGCATGGTTCATCCATATTTTATCTCATGGCCATTGGACTTGTTTCATGGAAAAGATAAATGCATGTATAAAAACATTGCTTGGAAAAATGGACCGAAACACCAGAATATTAGGATTTAATGGTATATATAAAATTCTTATTACTCTCTTTTAAAGAAGTAAAGTTTGATTATCATGATTTGCCATGTAAATGTCTCCCAAGATTTGGTATGCCCTGCAGGCTCTTTTTTTCCATTCTAGCTACATGCAGGGAACATAATGATACTTATTATAACTACTATTACAAAGTTATAAATAAAAAGAAGTGCCTCAGACCCAAAATATGTGATTTGATTGGTTTGAAGTTAAAAACTGCATTTCATATATGTACATAGTAGTTAGGGAACTTGCAGTCATTCTATTTTATATAGCAAGGCAGATATAGCATTGGCCAACTGATCTCGACCATTTAATGGGGTTGAAATGCCTGTTTATACATGCTGATCAATTTTATTTTTTCAACATATTTCTTTCTGAGGATAAACCACTTTTACATCATCAAGGTGGTTAGGTACCAAGTGCGCCATTGAGTTGTGAAGAAGATAATACTTGGAACGAAAAGAGAGATGCTTTTATTTAGATCTTCATATACTGTATCTGAGCCATTTCTTTTGTCTATGGAAATGACTTTGTTTGCATCTTTGCCTTAACAAATTTTTCGGTTTGGATTGACAGCCTCATCTCCAGCGTACAAAGCTTTGTGACATGAATGATGGTGAACTTGACCCAGCATATGTTGACAGAAGGGAGCAATTAAAAGCCCTTGTTGCTAGAATCACTCGCCCAAAGATTGTGCAGGGAAAGCATCTAAATGGAAAGGAATTTGTAGCTTTTCTGGAGCAGGTAACTTTATGAATCAAGCCTTTTTAATGGAGGCAGTCTTTTGCTTTGAGAAATATCAAGCTTAATTGCACGGGGTTGAAACATGACAATTTGTGTGGCTTATATGTGAAAATTGAGTTGGTTTTTGGCTTTGGTTGATTTCATTCTCTATATCTGATTAGCACTGAGCTTGTAAGCCATTCATTATTTTAATTTTTAAGACTATTTTGACTCCATTTGAAATGTTAGCTTTTTTAATGTGTTTTCTACAAGTTCTTCAACTATCTTCTATTTTCCAGATACTTGATGCTTTGAATAAAGGAGAGATCCCATCCACAGGGTCTCTTGTCGAAGTTTTCAACAAGGGTATTCTTGAGCGGTGTTTGAAACTATACAGTGATGCGATGTCAAAATTGCATTTGCCACTCTCAGAAAAATCTCTGCAAGATGCCCATGAAAGCTCCAGAGAGGAAGCAATGAAAGTTTTTGATGAACAGCATTTTGGTCGTCATCATGCAAAGAGATCGGTGGTGCAGTTGGATGAAGAATTAGAACAGGTACAAATTTAGATTTGCCCATTACATTCTATAATAAGATTTTGTTCCATTCTGTTTTATTTTGGATGTGATTTTTGAGGTCTATCAGCCACGTAGTTTTGTACTAATTTGGGAAGAAGTTGAATTGCTCTGCAATTGGTAAATGGGTGTGTTTGTGCCATTCAAGCAAGTGAAAACAGTGAGAGAAGTCTGTCCTGCAGAACTGCCAATTAAGGCCTTTTGCTGACTGCTAAATGCCACTTTTCAAAGATCTTCATGGTTGAAGTATCAAGTTGATCAGATAGCTATCAGAGATTACGCCAGGGAGGAGTGGACAACTATTCATTTGGTTTTTGCTACATGTGGCAATAATTAATGGAGTTTATTTCTTTGACTGATGAACATGGAGAAACGGAATTGATGGGAGAGGTTGGAAATCAACTTTTCTATCCTTCCATGAAAAGTTCATTCCTGCTTTCCTCTTCTAAGGACAATCACAAGTTAATAAGATTTGGGATAGTGGTTCTATCCTATGAATACTTTTCGCTTTTATAGCAACTATATTTAACCATAAAGTTTATACCGTCAGGCAGTGTAAGAAAATAAAACTGAAAACGTCTTGGAATCTCATATTAACCTTCTTTTGGGATTTTGTAGTTTTATAAAAGTTTCGTGCTTGCAAACCAGTATCAGTCAGCTAAGGTCTGCGAGGCTCTGTATACTAGTTGTGAGGAGAAAATGGACCAACTTCAAGTTCTCAGGCTTCCTTCCATGGCAAAATTCAATTCAGGCATCCTGCAATGCAACCAAAGTTTTGAGCGGGACTGTGTTGGCCCTTCAAAAGCAAACTATGAGCATCGTATGATGAAGGTTAGGCATACCCTTCTTTACACATCCTTATTTTCACTTGATTTGGGGGGCCATATCACAAGTTTTCTGTTTTTGTCAATACACAATAAGCATAGTTGATCCATTTCTTAGTCGGGTCTACATTTTGTCATGTGAATCTACAGATGTTGGGGAAGTCAAAATCTCTGTTTATAAAAGAATACAACCACAGACTCTTCAATTGGTTGGTGGCCTTCTCCCTTGTCATGGTGGTAGTTGGCCGGTTCATTGTAAAATTCATCTTAATAGAAATTGGTGCATGGATACTTTTCATCTTCTTAGAGACGTACACCAGAATGTTTTGGTCAGCAGAGTCTCTCTATTACAACCCGGTTTGGCATTATACAGTAGGAACATGGGAAACACTTGTCTACAGCCCTATCCTTGATTTGGACAGGTAACCTCATGTTTCTGCTTTTTCCATTCTCGTCGAGTGGTAGATGGACTGAACATAATGAACACAAATAACTACGTGAAGCAGTTAATGCCCTTAACTATGCATGCATTGCTGCTGTTATTATTTCCTTTTTCTTTTCCTTCTTTGTCTAACCATTTTGGTCTACTTCTTGGCTGGACACAGATGGGCAGTCCCAATTGGTATTGTAGCGGCTGTTTTAGTAGTTTATTGGCGATGTTATGGCAGAAGGAAGCATGCCTCGCGTTGGTTGCTACCTCTGTATAACAATCACAAGGCAGGCCCTAACAGACCAAGATCAGACTAATTGAGTACTGGTCTTACGCCTTAAAAGATCTGACATGATTACCTTCATTCATCGTCAGCAAGCTTTCGTCTTTTAACGTCCAAGGCCTGCCATTCTGATTCCGATCGGCCGTAGATTGTAGACTAGAAGAATGAGTTGATGATTTACAGGCACACTCCAGTCTGGTAGTGTTTATAATGTTAAGCATTTCAAATTAGTTTATATAAACAATTTTACAGAGATAGTTTTGCTTTACTGTATAGGGATGGTACCTATTAAATGAATGCAGCAACCAAAGTTGGATTGATGCATTCTGTCGAAGAGAACAGCTTTTTTTTTTTTCTTTCTAATTACTTGGTTTATAGACTCCACGAGAGCACAAAACCATTGGATTGTGCTTAGGGATGTCAAACTTTCTTTTGTATTGGAACGACCATATCATTGGAATTTTGTTTATTTGTTAACTAGTAAGGCAGTGATTATCATGTGAGTTCTTGAATAAAACGGTTTCAGCTTATTTTCTTTCACCACTAGTGCTTGAATCTGACGCTTACTTTTCAAGTGGTTGCTTATACATTAATTATTAGCTTCCAAATTTATTGATTTCTTTGCTTCCCTTATTCTCCTCTTACGGTGGGTGGTTGCTTAATTTACGATTAAAGGTACGGACTTAATATTTTAATATTTTGACATTTATAAATTAACTTTAATGTTGCTATCTGGTTACATAATATATTATATAATAATGAGGATATCCACATTAACTTAAGTTAATAATGTTAAGAGTTTATTTATACTAAGATAAAAAAATTAAGGCATTAATTAATAAATTTCCCATAAATAAGAATTGATATATAAATAAGCATAAATATTAAAAATAATTTATTATTGGAAACTCATTAACATTTTTGTAAAGACTTTTGAAAGCTGAATTAAAGAACTATTATTTAATCTGACACTATAGACTCGACACCCGAATTCGTTCAACGTCATCCTTTCCTCCTCTCCCTAATACATACCCTAAACAAGTCTAAGATTTTTAAGGCTTCTCTCCCTATAGAGAATCAAGCTTAGAAACTAGCGTGGAACAAAGTGGTAAGTGACACGAACTTCTTTAGAAAGCTTTACTTCATTTCAACCTCAAGAGGAGGTGTTTCGATCTCTTCAGTGTTGGAGGTTCCGTTCTATAGATGGGGGCAAAAATAATGACAAGTTGTCCTAGTAGGACGCTTCCTTGACAAACTTCTTGCTTGTCCCTGGTCCAACGATGGGCAAACAACAATTGGAGAAGATTTGGCTTAGAAAACACACTGATTAGTGAAGATGACTTCTTCATTTTTG
The DNA here is from genome assembly GCA_026546835.1 of Erythroxylum foetidum. Classification (NCBI taxonomy): domain Eukaryota; kingdom Viridiplantae; phylum Streptophyta; class Magnoliopsida; order Malpighiales; family Erythroxylaceae; genus Erythroxylum; species Erythroxylum foetidum. The sequence goes on from JANZLF010000009.1 coordinate 14,923,738, forward strand.
GATTTTCTACACAGGAAATGACAGGAAAGATCCATCGACATGACATGGGGCTATGGACCGTTCAAGGGAAACCGATTTTAGTGAAGAAATGGAGCCCTGGGATATCATTGGATATATCAATACTAAAAACCACTCCAATTTGGGCCAATCGTTCAATACTGGCCTTTAGAGGGTTTGAGCTATATGGCTAGCTCACTAGGGAAGTCAATTAGTCTAGATGAAAACACAACCATGTTAAAAACAATAGATCTGCTCGCGTTTGTGTTAGAAAAGGAGTTACCTGATTCTATAAAGATCATAATGTTTAATGAGGATAGCAGGTTGGAAGGGAACTCCATCCAAATTACCTATCCTAAAATAAATATTCAAGTTAAATAAATAGTTTAATACATAATAAACTATGAATTTTATCGTAATACAAGAAGATTTGCAATATGTTTCATCGCATCATTCATCTCGTTATTTTGTGGCTCGTCTAAATGATTTCCTTCAATGTCTTCATTTTTATTGATTTCTTCATTTATAGGAAGTAATTCATCATCTTCATCATAGGGAGAAAATTCTTCATTCTTTTGAGCATTTAACCTTATAAAATTATGAATGACCATTGAGGCAATTAAATTTTAACTTGTTTTGGAAAAGAAAAACTGGGCATTTGACGTAAAATTTTCCACCTATTTTTCCAAACGCCAAATGTTCTTTCAATTGTGTATCTTAAAGAAGAATGTGCATGATTGAATATTTTTTTCTTTCCTCTTGGAAGACCAGCGCGACGAAAATTAGGAAGATGATACATCTCACCTTTGTATGGTCCTAAATAACCTTGCATGTAAGGATATCCTGCATCTACCAAATAATATTTTCCTACATTATAAATTAAAAAAAAAATAAAGAAGCACTGAATTATTAAGAATAAATAAAAAGGTATTAAGTTATTCGTTACAAACCTCTAGGTGGATGAGGGAAGTGCAATATATCATTATGCACAGCCTCCATAAAAATTTGAGTATCATGTGTTGTGCCTTCCCAACCAGCCCAAGCAAAATTGAAGCACATATCAAATCACTTACAGCCATTACATTTTGCATAGGAATGCCTTTTCTCCCAATATATTTTATTTGATTGGACCTTGAAACGATAACTGGTATATGTGTTCTATCAATTGCTCTAATGTAGTCTTTAAAATAAGGCCAATACCTTCTATCATCTTTAATTTTTCTTGAAATTTCTCTAAAAGTTGGATATTTTAGTTTGATGAAATCAATCGACATACGTGAAACAACCTCTAATACTATTTCAAAACATCTAGAAATTGTTTCACCAGAATGTTGAAATCTTTCTTGAACCATTCTATTACAAAGTCCATGACCTAAAGTAATAAAAAACATAGCTACAACCTCTTCTATTGTAACTTCTGTACCTTTCTTTAATTCATATGACTCATTCAATAATTTACATAATTTGATAAAAACATCCTTCTCCATTCTAAATTGTTGATGACATCTATTTTTATGGTCATTAAGCAATTCCATTACAAACATTCATCCAGTGTGAGGGGGTGTTCTACATGGTTTTTTCATATAATATTTAATATAATGGTCTATGATCATTGCAACTCCATTTTGAACCATATGCAAGATTTGTTTTTCAATCTCTTCATTATATTCATGATCATTGTCAGAATCATTATCAGAAGATGACATCTGTATCAAAATATTAAAAATAAATAAATAATAAGCTTATTATATAACAAGATAATATAGCAATAATCATAAAACAATAATAATAAAGTACAATTTAATTTATTACAACAAAATTAACCAAAAAAAATCTAATATAACATATT
>JANZLF010000009.1:14959359-14975919 GCA_026546835.1 Erythroxylum foetidum
GACGGTCTCCTTTGGCCGTTATGGTTTGAGTTTGTTATATAGACACATGGATCCTGGCTTTCGGGAAGGTCCCAGAATAAAAATTTTTGTTTTTCGCACCGTGGGCATGTGATGCTCACACCAGGATTTTCCTACATGAAAGTAGTATGCTAAATCTATCACCAAAATGTGAATCCCTAAATAATATTAATGAGGAAGGCAAATTTGAAAAATAGAATTTAGTGAAGTCCGATTCTTTACAAGCTATAGGTAAAAGTACTAGTATATAAATGCATAACTCATAAGTTACAGAAATTGTGAGCTTGGAAAATACCATTACAGGTCATGTGGAAGTTACAGAAATTGGTAGCTAGAAAAGATCTCTACAAATCAGGTTAAAGCTAATGAGACTAATTTAGATTTGAATATTCATAACCAAATTGAAGTACTTGTCTATGAACATGTAGATAATGCAAAAAATGGAAGCAAGTTAATAGTAGAAAATGGAAGCAAGCTAATAGTTTCAACTCATGGTAGCTCTCAACAGATGGCTAGTTCACATAATCAAGGAGTTACACAAATGCAACAAATTATCTGCTCTAATGATCATTATTACAATGTTGAAGAATCTAAGAATATAAAGAACTCTTCGCTTTCAAAGTTAGAGAAAGCAAAAGCAATAGAAGATGACAGAGTAGTAACTCCTGGATTTGTTATTCTAGAGAATGATGTTAGCTATAATGGAACTAATCAGTAACAAGAGGAATGGCAAACAACAGTGACTAGAAGTAGAAAACTCACGAGAAGGACTGAGTCCTCACACTCCAAATGATGGGTACTATTTGGAATGTATGGGCACTTAATTGTCCCAATAAAAGACTAGCTTTAAAAGATTACATTAAAGCGAGTCAAGCTTGTTTTGTTGGCTTGGAGGAAACCAAGATTAAGGAAGATGTTTTTCAAAATGGTTTGAAATTCATACTTACAGATTGGATAACTCTCAACAACCATTCAAAACACCCTAAGTGGTACAATACTAACCAATTGCTTTACTGTGAGATTGTTCTAAGATATCTCAACATTCCTATTGTAATAACAGTTGTTTATATTGCTAATTGTGAATTTCAAAAAGACAACTTGTGAAAAGAATTGCATGTTATTGATTCAAATATGTCCATTCCTTGGATGGTGGCAGGGGATTTCAACTGTCTACCCTCTCCTTTGAATCCTTAGGTGCAAGGAAAGTTTCTCATATTGATCTGAGGATTTATGGACCTATATTTACATGGAGCAATCAACAAAAGGGCTTAAGTCAATTTAAAGAAAGCTGGACAAATGCTTAGTTAATAGCGGATGGTTATCTCAATTAATAAAAAGTTATGTGAAATTTGAGGACCCTTTGTTCTCTGATCATGCATCAATAAAGGTGTGTGTCTCAGGCAACTTAATCAAGAGAAGATCTCCTTTCAGGTTCTTCAACTCTTTATTTAAATAGGCTAAGCTTGAATCAATTATTACACATGCTGTTGGATTGAAGCTGCAGGGATCTAAATCATTTCAGTGTGTTCAAATGTTAAAATTCATTAAAGGAGAATGTGTTAAGCTCCTCAAGCACAACTCAAACCCTCTGAAATTTAGTAAAGTACAAGCCCTTAAGAATTTATCTTTAACTTAAAAGCAATTGGCTATGGAGCCTACCAATTACACTCTCTTAGTTAAAAGAGAGTGTAATTAGACCTAGGTAGGTATTTGCAATCCATTGAAGAATACAGGGAACAATTAGAACAGAAGTATAGAATTCAATAGATGCAACATGGTGACAGCAATACTAATTACATTTTTAGAAGAAATAGAAACAAGATTGTGTCTTAAAAATGAAGATGGTATCGACATATATGATCAGGAGGAGATGAAAAGGATGGTCAGAAGTCATTTTTATGCAATAAATGGAATCTTTATGCAAGCTGCAAGTCTCCCTAGCTATCTGGTTAGTCAAATGGTTGGTTCAATGAATCATATACAAGAAGTTTCTCTAATCAAGAAAGTCACTAGTGAAAAGATAAAGGAAGTCTTGTTCTTTTTTCCTCTAAATAAGTCTCCTAGGCCAGATGGATTTAATGCTAGATTATTTCAAGAGAAATGGAATCTTTGCTAGCTCCAGTGGTCAAAATAGTTTAGGAATTATTTAGAAGTGGCAGATTACTCAAATAAGTCAATAAAACTTTTCTTGCTTTGATGCCTAAAGTTTCTAATCCTAAGAAATGACTACAAACCTATTGCTTGATGCAATGTGTTATATAAGATAATCTTTAAGATTTTTGCTAACAGATTGAAGATTACTCTACCTGATATCATTAATCCTAGTCAAGGTGCATATGTCCTAGGTAGATGTATAGGGGATAACATAATGCTTGCTTAAGATTTATTCAGAGACTACATCCATGAAGAACATGTGCTTTCAAAATTGACTTCACTAAAGCTTATGATATTACGAAGTGGGGGTTTCATTATTAATTCTCTCCATACTTTTGGTTACCCTAGTGGGTTTCTTAACTAGATTCATGCTTACTTATCATCAATGTCCTTTTTACTATCACTATGGAAGTTCTTCAAAGAATGACACAGATGTGTATTGAAGAAAGCCCAATTTTCAAATATCATTATCATTATAGAGAGCTCAATATTCCTTAACTTTATTTTGCAAATGATTTACTCATGTTATATGCTAATGACATTTCTTCAATTAAGATTATCTTATCATCTTTACAGAGATTCCAAGAAGTTTCTAGGTTGAGATTTAATCCTAAAAAGCTTTGCTTATCTGTTTAAACTAAGCCCCGATGACTCCTCAAGGGTGATTATTGAAGCTGGTCTGTCCATTCACCAGTTACCATTTACTTACTTAGGAATTCCTATCTCCACAAAGAAGCTTAAGAAACCTCTAATTGATAAATTTCAAACAAGAATATCTACTTGGACCAATATGTTTATGTCTTATGGAGGTAGACTTCAGCTTGCTATTTCAATCTTCAATAATCTACACATCTATTGGTTGTCTCACTTAGCTATTTCTAAAAAAATTATGAAGAAAATTGATAGAAACATAAGAGATTTCATATGGCATCGGCTAAACCCAAGTGGTAAGAAGACTTTTAAAGTTAAGTGGAGTGTCATTTGTCTTTCCAAAGAAAATGGAGGGCTGGGAATCAACTCTACTAGCAGAATGAACAAAGTATTGTTAGCTAAAAGGCTACGGGGAATATGTTATGATAAGGAAAGCCTCTGGGTGAAATAGGTACACATGTTTCATGTTAAATAAAGAAGCGTTTGGTTTCTCTCTCAGAAAAGTACTCAACTTTATACTTTTCAACAAATCTTATATACCAGGTCAGTTATGCATCCTCATATCAAGCACTACATTAGAGATGGTAGAAGTACTAAAATTTGGTTTGACAATTGGCATTCTCTTAAGCCTTTATGCTACACACAATACTTCGTTGCCCTTCGAGGACCAATCCCTAAAAATACCATGATGCATGAACTTATTCAGAATCGTAACTAGCATTGGTCATATCACTAAGGTACGAGAATCGGTTCAATTGCAGACTATATGCTAGATTATTTACCTGATTAGAGGCTACAGGATGAAGTCAGATGAGAGTTACATAGCTCACACAAATTTAATGCTCTTTCATGTAGAAAGTTGTTTTTTAGTCCATACATTAAGTTTCCCTTTTACAAATTGATATGGGGTTTAGGAATTGCTAAAGCTCGTTCTTTCATTCTCTAGTTAGCAACTACTCAAAAGCTAAGAACCAGAGATAACACTAAATTTCAAATTCCGGATAAGACATATCCTTTATGCGCCTATGAAATTGAATCACTTGATCACATCTTTTAAATGTTGTCATATAAGTCAGTTATGGAGAAAAAATCTCCACTTGTTTGATCCGTAAGACAAGAGCCTCAACTAGTTAGAATGTCTATCTTAGATCATGGGTTTGAAATGGAAAAGTAAGGAAGATTGGAAGGTGTTTATGGTTGGTTTTGCTATGCTAGTGCATTTCACTTGGATGATGAGAAACAAGTTATTTGGGAAATCTGAACAGTACAACAAATTTACCTAGATGGAGTTTTACCTTATGTTTAGATTGAAGATTGAGACAACCCATCAATCAACCCATTATCAACTCATCTTTATATAATTCATTGTAATTGTATCACTTATAAAATTAACAGTGCACTACAAACGTTATCTTATATGTAGTTTGCTATTATGTTACACTCCAACTATTGGGGACGAATTTCATTGCTCATTATAATTTCACCCTTTTTGAATGAATACATTATTTATTTTCCAAAAAACACACCCTCTTATTTATCAGTTTTGTATGCTTCTACACAATCTTCTTTACGCATCTTGTCCATCCCACATTTCCTTACCACTATTTTCAATGTAGATTTGTCCACTCAAAATATATTATCTTTAATAAGCTTCTGTATTGAATTTTTCCCAAAAAATAAAGGCCTTCGTGTTGGGATTGAAATGAGACCTCTCCATTTTACTATGTAGTCACCATCGTTGCGGTCATATTTGATTAGACTCTGCCTGCCCATAAGCAAGCAGTGTTGCTGATGAAAGATAAACTGAATACATCTAAAATGCAATAAGACAATCACGTAAAACCACTATGCTAGGAGAATACAGAGATCACTTAAACCTGGCTACAGTCTAGACAGGTGTTATATAAGATAATCCACACGCTGAACATACCTCATATCCTTGAATTTCAGACCCATGCAAGTCCAACATTCATATTTCATTTGAAACAATAATACACTACGCAATGAACTTAGAACATAAAGATATGGTTCATTTTATTTCTTTCTCCTCTGAAACTGCATGAGAACGTCCTGAGTCACATGGAAGCAAAGCCTCACCAGCACCTATCTGCTTTGGCATGTACTGAGACTTGTTCACCGTACTTTGTCCACCAGCTGCAAGTATCACAGAATGGATACCGGCAATATTACTGCTTCCATTACCATTTTGCGTATTTGTGTGAACAGGAATTACAGGATTGGTCGGGAAACCATTATTTAGTCTCGCGAGATGCGAAGCCGGAGCATTAACACTAGGAACAAGTTGTGGGTGGGGAAAGAAACGGTTGTTGTTTGGTTGCACTGGACCAGTAACAATTTGAGTTGCATCTGCTTGGCCACGTAGCTGGCTGTCCATGCTAGGCATGTTGGACCTTGCCAGAAGCATTGGGTTCAAACCTGTCACCTGTTTAACTTGTTCTTCAACCATTTTGACCTGGAAAGTTCACATAATATGTACACGTGATAAATGTGGTTAATACAGAAGCATCTCATCAATTAAGTTGCCCATAGCATTTCACAATATCAAATACACTAAAATATTATTCTTAAAACCAGGAAATAGTAAGATTTACATGGTACCAAAGTTAAAGCCACAACCCAAATAACTGATACCAAGCAAAGCAACCTCAATTCATATGCCATCATTTTAATGCCTATTTTGACTTTGTGATAGCCTGACATTCAATGCCTTTGAGGGATCTACAGCAAAGCAGATCTTTCCAAACATGCTCCATGTCACAGTCAAATTTAAAAAAGAAATTGACGACGATTCCATTCTTGCTAACAGAGTCCATATTGAATAAGTCCAAAAGTGAATAACTAAACAAACGCAAGTACTCAGATGAACCCTTAAACTGACAAAGTATAAAGACATCAACTTACCTTTGCTCTTAATGTTTCTATATTAGCCCTCAAGATCCTATTGTTAACAACAGCCTCATCACAGTTCTTATTAACATCAGTTTGGCGAGATAGCAATGATGAGCGTTCATCCCTTAGCTGACTGACCTATTCAATGTAGCATAAAAGCTAATCAACCTTGAATACAAATAAAACATTTGAAAAAAAAGGAAAAGCAAAGAACAGGTGTGGAAGTAAAGTTTTGGATAAAACCTGTGTCTCCAGTTCATTCAGCTGAGCTTGTTTTCTTCTTCTCGAGCGTCTGGCAGACTCTCGATTTGACTGCATCCTGAACCATCATGAAAAGTTCCGCATAGCAATTCCTTAGGACAATCCTCTTTGTATCGAGATATGAAGCTACATATTGTCAGCATTCAGGAATCTCAATGCTAAAATTAGATTCCTTTTCCCAATTCAAATGCACCCTCCACCCCAAAGATAAAAAGAGCAAAGTGGACGATCATAATAAAACATTTCAGTAGGAACAACAATGTTCCAACTTTTCAAGAGAGACAGTTTCATATAGCAGAAGACCGTTTGTCAAACATTACCACAGACCAACACTTGCTTGGTTGTCCGAAGCAAGTTTTCGACGCAATGTGATCCTTAGTTAAAATAAAAGATTAAAAAATCCTTCATTTTCCATCAAAGTAATATTAGGAACACTCAAACAGCAGAAAGAACAGACAATAAGAAACTCCACTTACCTCCTCACGCGTTTTGCATCAATAGTATCCATATTATCATTAGTTCCTGTGTCTCCTTCAAGGTCATCATCATCTGAATCTTCCTTTGATGAGTCACTGGTTGTTTGCCTAACTTGAGTCTCCTCGTTTCTTTGCATAACGGGTAAAACTGGGATTTTAATGGATTCACCATTAGGTTCCTTTTGAAAAGTTGGCATGCCAGGTCCTGTATCTGTAATAGTCCGTTTCATAAAAAATCATGTATCTGGAGAACAAGGCACATTTCATCCAGTGCAAAACAAATCTGTGAATTAGAAGTCATGAAACACAAAGCTCTAGAGCAGTACTTAATCATCTACATGTTACCATATAAGACACCATGGAAACAGACTGAATACTATTTTGGTCGAAAAGAAAAATGAAAGATGGCTGTTTTCCAAGATGTAGATGCTGGAGCTAACATTAAGTTGATCCAAAAGATCTAATTTCAGTGAGCCAATGATTTTTGGTTTTCAGTTCTTAATTTTCTTATACTTCTGCATGCAAATGAATTTCTTCACACATTGACCATAACTCAATTAGCGTATGGGTTCAAACCGTCCTCTTGTAACTAAAAGCAATCCCATACCCACAGCACCCTTTCAAAATCTTGGAGCAGTTGATGTATATATCCAAATTCTCACGCAAAACAAGCAAAGCAAATTTCACATTTTCAAATCTGCTCAGATCACGGTAAACTGAAAAACCCAGTTGGTGAACAACATTGCATATATGTAAACGAACAACTTAATAACAATCAAGAATCATGCACAATCCTACGAACTCATTACCAGAAGCTTTTGATCCCGACTGAAAATTACTATCATGCCTTTGATCACGAGTTACAGAGGGAAAATTTTCAGTCTTGGCACCCGATACCTGTATTGAAATTCGAAATCCCCAATGAAAACACATCCCCTAACAAAACACAATCAACCCAAAAATAAACTCCCTTCATACAGTCTCCTCCGAAAACACATACCATAGACATGGCAGCGGCGGCGCAAGCCTGATCGAGTTTAGACTTAAGAAAGGCACGGTACTGCTCGGAATCAATCGCGGCGGATGGATTGCGATCTAACGGCTGAGGAAGAGTAGTGTCTGGCAGAGGGGGATTAAGAGCACGAGGACACTGGACCTCAAGCACTTCATCGTCGCAATTTCTGCGTCGAGAAGATGTCGGCGACTGCGACAGCCCAGGCGGCGGAGCCTTGTCGTCGGTGGCGGAGTTGGAAGCAGAGCAAGATAATTCTTCTAGAAACTTCTCGAGGTCCCACTCCGATGGGCTCCGATTCATCGCCGAAGCGGAAGTGTTGACTATCGATTGCCAGAAGGCTTCGGAGAGATCTTCTACCGAGAAAACACTGTTCATTGCGTGACTTTTGGTTTTTCTCTCACAATTCACAAAGAAACAAATGAAATCATCGTAGTGTTTATAGGAAATTAGTCACGTGTAGGTTGGTTGAGGAATCTTTCAAGTGCCACCGCCACGCACACGCACGCAATAGTGGAACCATGGGCGGAGCAGTCATAAATTAAACAAAAGTCAATCTGAAAAGTTTTTTTAAAAAAAATATAAAAATAAATAAATATCTTCAATTATTCACTGTAAAACAAAGTTGGACTCTTCTATGGAGTCTGTGCTCAGGGCAGATTTTGATGCCTTGGTGAACGTCTCCAGTAACATCAATTATTCACTGTAAAACAAAGTTGGATTCTCCTACACAATCTGTGCTCAAGAGAGGGCAGATTTTAATGCCTTGGTGAATGTCTCCAGTTCCTTCAAGCCTTCCTCTGGTGACTTCGCATCGCCCAACACCCTAACCATGGCACTACCGATTATGACACCATCAGCACCCCATCCTGCTACCTGCAACAAAACTCCATATAAGTTACAAGTCTAAATTCATCCAGCTATCAGCATCAGCATCAGCATCAGAGGTGTAACCTGTTTCACTTGCTCAGGTTTCGATATGCCAAAGCCGACAGCGACAGGCTTGTTTGTAATCTGTTAAATTAGAACTGCAGCTGCTAAGCGTGTGAAAAAGTATTCGCTTCATAATAACATTGCCAACATAAATTAAACAGCCCAACTCCTTATTGCTGTATATTATGCCTCTTGGACATACCTCTTTGATTTCAAGCAGAAGGGTTTGAACTCGATCACTTACAGATGCACGTGCTCCAGTAACTCCAATAGAACTGACCTATATTTCCAGCACAATCGAGTCGTCAAAAACTGTTTCACCTTATATGTTCTCAACTATCATCTATACTGGAAACAACTATGGGAAAAACTTGTGGACTTTAAAAGGCCCTTACAAGATACACAAATCCTTCTGATGCTTTGACAATGGCTGCCATACGTTCTTTGGGAGTAGTAGGTGTTGTAAGAAGTACCTATACCAGCAACATGTCAACAGAAGATGGAAAAGATGCATTGGTGAGTTAGAATATAAGAACATAGTTCAGGGGAAACAAGGTGGCATGTATTTCCTCATTAATCCAAAAGAACTGTATTGCAAAAATTTGGAATCACAACTTATCGAATATAAACCTCTTCGTTAGCCCAAAAAAAAAAAAAAGAAAAACCCTTCAGTTAAGGAGTTGGAATTTACCCTCCTCCACCTTTCTTTCCTTCATGTTAGGAAAACATTATTTTCTTTTCTTGTCAATAAGAAGATCCACAAAATGATTAGAATGATCAGAAAACTGGGTTAAATCAGCACCATCATATCCAAACGTAGAATGACATGAATTTGCATATCACTGGTATTGTATTTGAATGCCAGAATCACCATAAAAGGTCGACCATGGTTAATGCATGTAAGTGCAAGAATGATTCAAGTCAAGCACACAGCACAAGATTACTTGTTAAAACAATTAATTTTTTGGCATGTAAGAAGCTATAAAATGTGGACAACTAAAATTTAGGTACATCCTGCAGTACAAACCAGCTCAATCTGATTCTTCAAAGCTGCTTTCCTCAGAAGCTCTGTCTCCTCCAAAGGAACATCTGGGACCACAAGGCCTGCAAAAAACACCAGCATAAAACATTCACCACTCGCAGAAATTACAGAACGAACAAAAATAGCTAGTAACCATTAGCCAAAGTGCAAAAGTGTGAGTCAAAACCCCACTTATGCAGTTACGCAAAATTTACCTAATACATAAATTAGAGAGTATGCAAAATTAAGTGAAACTTAGAAGAGTGACTTTCCATTACATTACCATGTACACCAATTTCTTTTACAGTAACCATGAAATTGTCAATTCCACGCTTTAAAATTGGGTTGTAGTACGTAAACAAAGCTACTGGACAGGATAGCTGCGGAATCACCTGTCAGTCAACAGCGAACCAGTTGAGGATGTTGAATCAGGACCAAAATAGTAAAGTTTTGGACAAGGATACTGAAATATAAACACGGCTATTTGTTTATTCATATGTCAGACCACAAAATGGGACAAAAGGAAGAAGTAAAAGTCTAGACATGACATTTAAACAACAATGAAAAGCATGATCAACAAAATAGTATTGACATGAACCTTACAGCACGAAAGACAATATTTACAAAGGATAAAATGTGAAAAACGAAATGATCATTTCTTATAGACATGTAACAGTCCTCTTGTGAGGAAAAATACTACTCATGCCCTTGAAAAGTGTTTTTGAAACTCCATGCAAAAGGCAATAAACTTTCAACAAAGAAATACTCCAGATGAGAAGACTCTTTAGCCAGTACATTTCGTTTCAACTCAGAGTAAACTTCTGTGAACAAAGCAGCTTTAAGTTGAGAGTTGGCTCTGGCCTTTTGTATATAACATCCAAATAAGAAAAAAAAAAAATCATGTGCAGCCGAAATTGGCCAACAATGCATATCTCTATGTATATAAAGGCTACTAGATACTACTTGGTGTTATTACCTTCTTCAACATGGATAGAACTGCCTCAAAATTGGTCCCCCTTGCCAAGGAACGTGTAGCTGCCGCCTAAAGAATAGCAATCACTAGTAAGAACATCAAACAAGAAAATGCAATCAACGAGTGATAAAATTATTATCAAACCTGAATAACTGGGCCATCTGCCAAAGGATCAGAATAAGGCACTCCAAGCTCAATGATATCTGAGCCACAGGAGTCCAACACTTTTAAGGCTTCTGCTGTAATTGACAGGTCAGGATCACCCGCTGTGATGTATGGAATGAGTGCTACCTGGACATTGAGGATAACTCATTACTTAAGAAAAGTACAAACTTTTTCATATTGTAAAAGTGTTTTCCTTTCACTTTCAAAATTCATTGGCGGGACGCTATTCCTCCCCCTCATCCCCTTCTGTTTAGAAAATTCAAAATCCTATAATAGATCAAGAATCACTTCCAAAATGCTTATCTTAATTACAGTCCTCCTAATCCTAGCTAACCAGTCATGAAATTGATAGGCCAAATGAATTATCACTAGACCTCCTCTTTTCATCCTATGTATAACCAGACGGCTAAACATATCAACTCATTATGAAGTTAATAAATACCGCAAAAGAAAGTAGATGAACTGAGTTCCAAAAAGTTCTCAATCTTTTGAGGAAATCGTATCATCACCCGAAATCAACATTAAAGAACGCAATACTTGGTACGAGATATGCCTAGTCATACAACCATCTGTTTTTCCATGTTGTGATGCTAACAGATTGAGCACTTCGTCTGTTGCTAGTGTTATTTACTGCAAGACTTAAATATGATAACGAATCAAAAATATCCGATAATATGGACACACAAATGATTCCTCTATGCACCTGCAATCTCCAACAAATGGAATAGTGAACCAAGAGACAAGAAGAATCAATTGGAAAACCAGAAAGCATTTCCAAAGTTCTTCAGGACCTCATAAGAACAAATTTCCTCCGTCTCTAGCGAACACTACACTAACTAGTTTATCCTTTCAATGCCTAGATACAAAACAAAACCACCACCGCCCCTACGGCCCCACCCCCAGGAAAGCTGCCAACTTTCTGTATAGTTACACACCATGAATTGACCATCAACCAACCGAATGAAACCCAAAAGCAAAAAAGAAAATAAATGACTAAAGAATGAGAAAAGGTGCGTACTTTTCCTTGCTTCTTCAGCTGCGAGAAGGTCTCAGTAATACCCAAACTTGGGCCAGCAGTGCGAGCAGCCATTGTTGCAAAACTCCTGGTCGAAATATTGGTGGGTTTGCGAGATGGGAATGGAACCAGGAACCGAGTCTCTGATTTTGTGGGGACGAGGAAGCTTAAAGTTGATTTCAGTGCAGTGGCCATTACACCCAATACAAGCCGTGACTATACAAATGTGCGTTGTCTTGTGCTGTTGAAAAGGCTTTTTCTTTCCGAACAACAATTGTGGAGTTTTATTGTGATAAGCACTGAAGCGGAACATTAAAGAGCCATGGGAATTTATGGTAGATAGCTCCTCGTTTCCTTTTGAATATTGATCAATTGTTACCTTTTAACATACATTTAACTTGGAGAACAAACTTATCAGCAACAATTAATACATTCATCTTTCATATTTTGAAACTGCATTTCTGTATATGGAAAGGTCTGATTTACAAGGACACTGTTTTTACTTTTTATTGTATAATCCCTTTTTGGTTTAGAGTAACACCACATCCAAGGGCCACCAACTTCTCATATATGAGAAGTTGTTACGTTGGATTTGGTCGTAATCTTTTGGGTGTACTAATCTTAATATATAGAAACAAGAAAGGATATGTCAACATATTTGAATGGACTTTTTTATACGACTGTCACGCGTTGTTTCTCTCAGTTCAATTGACAACTTCACTGCTTTTGTTTGTATTGCCAAAATTAAAAAGTATAACGCATATATGTTTCGAGTTTAAGACCAATTAATACTGTACTATACTAGTCTTAACTCTTAATTGCATTAGTGATTACATCTAATAACACTATCTTAGCCAAAACTCAAACCCCTATTAAGTGGAGCAGTACTATCTTTTTTGTAATGGTCAATAGTTTTATTTTATCATGGGTTAATTAAAAAAATCAAAATTTACTTAATTTTGCACTTTACTCAAAATGTCAATTAAATATTCAAACTTTCCATTTTTTTCAATTCTAGTCCGACGTTAATATTTTCTTTAAAGTTGCTGACGTGACTTGCCATATAAGATAGAAACACTACACACTCACACGTCAGACTTACTTGATTTTAATTAATTAAGTTTAATTAAACTGCATTGTTTTGAGTTTAAAAACTCTAAATCAGACTTGCTGCTCAAGGGGATGTTTGAAAATGTGTGAATTGAATTCAATACTGCAATTGAATTCAATTCACATTTTGGAATTCAATTCATGCATGTAATTGAAACACATCTCTTTTATAAATTGAATTCACTCCTCCAAGTCTGGGAATTCAATTACATTGAAATTTGAGGAAGATACCTTTGAATAAAAAACTGTTATTTGCCGTGCCATTAATTGAAACACATCTCTTTTATAATTCTTTACTCTATATTTCTTATCAATAATCATTCTGTGCCATTCAAAGGGAGTGTCTTGCTCTCTTGTTCTTTCATTCTTTGGACTACTTCACTTCTCACTCTTTTATGCTTCACTTGATTGGATTCTAAAGATTATTAATTAAAATATTATTAATAATTAATTAACTACAATATAATTAATTAAAATATAATTCATCCATTAATTAAAATATTGTATTAATTAAAATATAATTAATTATTTACAATATAATTAATTAAAATTAATTACAATATTTTAATTAATCAATATTAATTACAATGTAAATAATTAAAATACAATTAATTAATTAATTAATTAAATAAAATATAATAAATTTTTATTTCTCAATATTTTTTACAAATCAATTACTGTTAATAATAATAGTAATCATTTTTTTTCTTTTTACCAACCATCATAATTATAATAATAATATTCATTCTCATTTTTTACTATATTCATTTTCATTTCAAACAAAATAATTGAATTCATTAATATAATTAAATCTAATTCGTTAACGAATTCAATTCAAAAGTTTCTAAATAGTTTGGTAATTCTTACATCAAAACACTACCCTTCTTCTTTAAAGAAATCATAAAATCCCGTAAACCGTAGTTGCCACCCACTATTCACTTGCCGCTGCTATCCTTGCTTCGAGTCTCTGGTGCCGTTGGTCACTAGTAGCTTCTGTTTCTATCGAAGTCCCATGCCACCTCTTCTTGCGCAAAACCACCGAGTCTCAGAACTTTCTCAACCCACGAGATGAGTTGCCTCCCAACCCAACGGCAAGTACAGCTCCCTGCTGCCGACATGCTTAGTGCCATTATCACTAGCTTGCACCTTCATCATATGTCTGCCGCTAACATGTCTGCTTCCTCAATAATAGGCCTCTGCCAACGCTGCCAGTCGTCACTGCCTCACACAACTTCATCCTCAACAATCATGGAAACTAGTCATTGACGGAAGGCACGGAACTTGAAAACAATAATACCGAATCCACTCAAACATGCGCCAGTCTTCTCCCACCGCTAGTCTCACCACCATCACGTCACTAACAAAAAAACTTGGAACAATCTCTAAACCAATTCTCTATATATCTGTTGCCTGTCATCTTCAAGCCAAACATCCAATCACACAACTAACAACTCTGGCCAGCCATTAGAAAAGGAAGAATCCCTCCACTACCAGCTATCGTAAAGATGGTTTGGTTACGTGATAGGTGTTACGATTGATGGCTTATTGCATGCGCTAGGTTTTGTGTAAGAACTTTTCAGAAAATAAAATCGGGTTTAAAATCATATCACATCTAATATGATTAAACATGTGCTTTTTAAAAACTATTTTATATAAAAACATTAAATTGGATCCAAATCTCATTGTAGGATTAGGGCTTCACAGAAATTCCAAAAGTGAAATGTAGGATTTCAACTTTCAATTTGAACTTTTAGATTGAAAATAATCATATCCAAAGTTTAATTTTTCAAGGTTTGTGATAAAAGGATATTAATATGAAATTTTCATTTTTCATATTTTAATATTTAGATTTAATTTGTTATTTTTTACAATTTAATCTTAAAATTATAATCAATAATAGTTAGACATTCTTAATCAAGTTATAGAATTAAAGTCTCTCTAATACATCTATTGAGAAATCATAGTGATATTTGATCCTGCATATACTGAAATAAATACAAAACTTTTTAGTTTAATCTTTTGCAAGTGATATTTTGGAGTCACTTGCTGGTTTTTTTGGAAATGACGGAACGGTAGTTTGTTTGATCAGGGCTTCGTTTGGCCGAGTGAAGACCACCTATTCATCTTGGATTACGTGCAGTGGATCATTCGAGCCAGGGTGTTGGCTAATTGTATGTTTCCCACGCAAGGAGTGCCAGTGGGATCTTTTGTGGGCTGGATTAAATCGCAACCAAGCTGGGTAAGGTCAATTCAGATGGCACAGTCCACCCGGGCTCCACATCATCTACCGCTAGGGGATTGAAAGGGGGTGTGGTGCGGGGGGTTCCAACACCACCTAGGCAAGGGATCCCCACTAGCGGCCGAGCTTTGGGGAATGCACTCCGGCGTCACCCTGACGTGGGATAGAGGTTATCACCGGGTGGTGGTCGAAATAGATTCCCTCGAGGTTATTAACCTGCTTTCTGATCCCCCCTTTGAATTGACTGAGTTTTCTATTTTAGTAACAGGAATCTAGCAGATGCTCCAACAGGAGTGGGCGGTTCACATTCCACATGTCTTCCGGGAAGGAAACCAGTGTGCCGACAATCTCGCTTGCTTCTCTAGCGGGTTAAGTCCGGGCTTACATATCCTTCAGAAGCCCCCTTTTGGCATCCAGGAATTTCTTCATCGAGGTGCACTAAGCGCAATGTACCCCGAGCATTCATGTAGTCTGTTTTTTCCTCTTGTATACAAAAAAAAAGAGTCATAATCATTGAAATCCTATAATATAATCAACCAGCAGCAACCTTACAATTTCTTGTCGGGATCCCAAGTTCTTCAGCTAGATAATAGGTATGAGCATAATATAAATATCATAATTTAGAAATAATATATAAACGTAATATAAATATTATTATTATAATTTTATTATAATTTCATTTATAATTTTTATTTACCTCATTGATTTTATTATGCATGTAAATATATACAAGATAAAGAATGTTTTTAAAAAATTATGTCACTAAATACAATCAAATTGATTGGTTGCAAGGTATAAACTAATAATACGCTCGTTTAATTAATAACTATAAGTCCCATATATGCAATTTATAGGATCTAAATATGATAATAAATGAATATATGAATTTTGCAAGTTATAATTAAATACATATTTCAAATATTAGATGCCTCTCATTCCCACTTTGTGGCCATTTCTTGCACTATAATGATTAATATACATATATTATATGGATTATTATTAATATCTGTTGCAGAGGCGCAAGGCAACGCGCTGCCTTTTCTTGGACTGGAAAAGTGGCAAATGAATTATCGTCTTTACATTTTCTTTGAGCTTGACATAATATGAAGGAACAGCAACATCAACTTGTGGTTAAGAACAATAAAACAAAGTGTTCGACGCATTAGGTAAAACTAAACCTTATAAGATATTGTTAGTTGATAGAAATGATGTGAAAAGGACATCAGTTTGCTTTTTTAAAATATTGCTTTAGAGATATTAACAGATTTTCTGTTTTAATTACAAAATTTCGTTTACACATTTATGTAGAGTCGATATAAATATATAGATGAGATTTAATAAAACAGATTGAATCACTGTAAAGACTCGTATGAAGGAAATATCACTTGTTAAGAAAAATACAACCCGATTGTAAAAAAGGAACGTCGAGGTTTTCTCTCGTTTTAGGTTTTTGCTCTTTTTAGGGTTTTTCCTATGGCACCACCGTTCGGCGTATCTCCTCGGCGTTAGCAATGGATGCCGCCCTTGCTAACTTATCCCTCACGAGTGGTGAAGATGATGACTGGGAGGTTCCTGTTCCTGTTGGCGATATGGGATGGGAATACAAACTTTGCTTAGTGGGT
>JANZLF010000009.1:14986570-15000787 GCA_026546835.1 Erythroxylum foetidum
ATAGCTGGTTCCAATTAACCAAGTACAGCTAATGCAACTAGTTGTGGTTTAATTCCTTCTCCTGTTAAAGGTACATCGATCCAATTATATACGGTGATTATCCCCGGAAAATGTAGAAGCTAGTGGGTGGAAGGCTACCCTCATTTTCCCCAGAGGAAAAAGAGAAGTTGGAGGGCAAACTAGATTTTATTGGCATCAACCCCTACTCATCCTTATATGTCAAGGATTGCATGTTCTCACCATACCCTTCTGCTTCTACTTTCTATGAAGTCGCCTTCGTATATCAAACGGAATATAAAGATGGAATTCTCATAGGATAACCGATACCACTGTGACCCATTGATTAGCTTGTTAAAATATATATTTCCGTCTTTTTTTTTGGTTACCTACGAGGTGTTTTAGGAGGGTCCCAATTATCGTAAGGTACCTTCAAAATATCTACACCTAGACTAATTCCCGCTCGAGTCAGGTAGGTCCCTTGTGGGAGGCAAAATTTTAATCCCAAATTTTAAACGACTGCATACATGAGAACGGTTCGAACCCGTAATCTCGCTTAAGCTAGGAGAACTTCTTATCAACCCGACATTTTCTTTTACATATACTTCGGAAAAATAAATGTTTCACAAGGTTTTCAATTCTAACCAAAGGAAAAGACGATTAATTAACTTCTTCACCCGATGATTTTTTTTCTCTCAACTAATATCCTTTTGTTCTTTTAGACAACTATTGCCAACACTTTATGTCGTTTGAGCCGGATTAGAGAATGTGGTTATGTACTTCAAGGACAGATACAACAACACGCCAATATTCATCGCAGAAAATTGTATACACTCCTACACCCAATTGTATATAACATTCAATAGATTTTTCTAAGGTATCCTCTTGTTGCAAATGCTAAACAATGAGAAGCATACATCGTTATTATTGTTAGGAAATTAAACTATTTCCACGTAACGAAAAGCGTCAATAAAACAACACAAAATTTGATAACGGAGTTCGGCTAAATTGTGCCTACGTCTCTGGGGCTACTGCACACCCTTTTTATTAGGGAGAAAAATAACACTTACAAGTGTTTACACTCAACACTCAACTCACTAGTGTTTTCACACACTCTCAACCCTTACCCCAATACACCCAAAAAATTACTCATCAAAATTTACCACTCTTACTAAAAGTTAATAAATTGTTTTGGTTTTGGACGAGATTAAATGGAGGGGGAGGGGTTTATTTATAGTTGATGAACTACCCCCTCCCTCTCTTTTTTCTAATATGGGAATAAATCAACGTCTTCCTCTTAAGTTTTCATATACTTACCTGGTCTCTCTCTCTCTCTTTCTTGTTTTCTTTTTATGTTCTACGACCACATCTCCTGTACTCTCCCAGGTTCACCATTCGTGCCTCCTCTACTGTTGCGTTCGAACTTGTAACTATCCTACTTGCACTTTTTGATGGTTTTGTTGGTTTACTCTGTCTTTGTTTGATTTGGCGTGTGTGTTGGGTTTTCGTTGAGTTTTGATATATAGCTTTTGTAAATAGTATTAGAGTCCCAAGATTTGTTAGGTAACAGCATTTGATATAAGTTGCTTTCTTAAATGGCTCGAAGAAAATTGCAAGAAATTAATCAAGTTCTATATAATACTTTATTATATCTTCTTTTATTATTTTACAAAATTTTAAAAACTTTATTAAAAAAAATTATACAAAAAAAGTTGGGGCTCTTGCTCCGACATCTCAACATGCTAGTCGAGCGCTGATAAGTCATTTCTCTGAACTTTTTGGCAGGAAGGACGTTTGAAAGTTGCAGGTTCTCCTTCAAAGGTTGACCAGAGAAGGTGGGCATGATCCTATCCTTTTTCTTGACATGACCGCCACCATAACTAATGCATATCCATCTAAAGAGGTATATACGTGGCTTAGTTTTTGTTCACATCTTTTTCTTTAATCTCTTACGTTACGTATGTTTCAAATCTAGAACGTTAAGCTGAATTAGGAATGAGAAAAAGAAAGAGTTAAGGTGACAATAGTAACATTTAGTTATTTGTTTTAAAAACATCTTAAATGAAATTTATAATACTTTTTTTTTAAATTCGAGAAAATTTCTTAGGCAGGTCAAGTGGGCACACCTTTCTAAGGGTCTAATTGGCGCACCACCTTACAGGCAGACCAAGCGAGCGTACTTCATCATTGAGGGCCCAACTAGTTCATCATCTACAGGTAAAACCCCGACTGCTCCAGGCTCTTACAAGAGGGGCTAGCATGAAATCGAACCTAGGACCTAATCAAAGTCAAGCCCCGCTCTCAATCATCGAGCCACATCCTTTAAGGGCGAAATTTATAATACATTTTAATAGAAACGACAAAGAGACATAAAGAATTAAATTAAAAGAAATATCCTTTGAAATTTTGAAACGATTTTTTCATATGAAACGTCTAAAAAATGGTCAAACATAAAGTTGAAGTTTACAAAAAGAAATATATCGTAATATATTTGATTACCTCTTTATTTTGTTGCCTTTTTTTTATAAAAAGAGAAGTAAATTATTGATTTATTTGAACCTTTTTTTTTTTTTACCCAGAGTCTATAAAATAATAAGAATAGCCTTGCATAAGACACATTCTTGAACAAATTATACCCATTTATCTTGATTTAGTATTGTAATTAGCCCTTCTGAAAAGTTAGTGAATTCACGATATCCTAACGAGAGATCTACTCGAAAATTAGCCAACCAATTAGCGGCTCAATTGTCTTAATATTAAAAACTAAAAACCAAGTTCCAGTTGCAATGGACTGCAAGGGAATTATATGTTGTAGAAATCCATTTTCCATTTACTTGTTAGTCTTGAAGAGGAGTTAAATCTTTTTTTTTTTTGGTTTAGGAAAAGAAATAGTTGATTTCTCAGGAAAAGAAGATTTGGGTAAGCATCCAAAACGAACAGCTTCTACCACAATGAACAGTTCGTACACAAGTTTGGTATTTTTCAATACTCCAGCATGTTTTAGCATCAACCAGAAAACTACATCTGTGGATTTGACGACACAATGAGACTTCTGTTTCTCTTCGGTTCGCAAGCTCACGATTATGGTTGGTGATGTCAAACAAAGATAGTGCACCTTGATCCGGTTATTCTTGCTTCCGAATGGTACTATAATTTGATGGCGTTTGAAGAAAAGCAATCACTTTTCATTTTATTTGTATATACAAACTCTTACGGGATGAACAATCAGAGTGTGGAAAGTAGTTTTTCTTTTGTAGAAGATTAATAGAAAGAGTAAGGGATGGCAATGGACCAGTCCAAATATTCGGTGTCGCTAATTTATTAAGACAATTTTTTTTAAATTAAAAATAAAAACTTTTTTAATTGGATTTGGATTTGGGTTGTGATAGGACTTGTTAGGAACAAGTGAGACTCGGATAAAGTAGGGTTGCAACTAAAATGAAACTAAAAATAATAAAAATAAAATAGACACACAGATTTTAAGTAAAAAATTCCTAAATTAGGGTAAAAATCATAGATAAGAATAAAAGAATTTTACTACTGAAAAAAAGGAGAATTATAAGGAAAAAAATAGACTCATAAAATATACAAAATATTATCTCTTTTTTCACTCACCCTCGTTTCTTTTTTCTGCTAATGGGATGATTTGCTCTCTTCATCCCCTACTTATTTATAAACAGGAGATGTGTAGGATGGCTGGCCATTTGGTCAGTTATCCTTGACTTTTTTATTTCAATTTTTGACAATTCTCTCACTTGAAAATTTGATTGAGAGTCAATCAGATTTTTACACTATTTTTTCTATCTTGCGTTTTCATGTTGCTTACATCTCTGTTTGGTCAAGAGGACCAACACCATATAAAATTGTCAATATTGATTGCTTCTATCAAAAAATCTACCAGGTTATCCATGGGATGAATCTTCTGTATATCCATTGTTCCTTCTACTTTCTTACAAATGAAGTGGTATTGGACTCGAATATGCTTTGTCTTTGATTGAAATGCTAGATTCTTTGCAAGATGTAAAGCACTCTGGCTGTCATAATATAGAGTAATATTCTTTTGTTTATATCCAAGTTCTTCCAACATCTTCAACCACACTGCTTCTTTACTGGCTTGTGTAGCTGCTACATAATTTGCTTCTGTTGTTGACGTAGCTACAACTAACTACAGTTTTGAAACCCAGTTCACAGCCCCTCCAACTAATGTGAACACATATCCAGTAGTGAATTTACTTTTGTCAAGATCACCTGTATAATCAGCATCAGCATATCCTCTGGTAGTAAATTTGATCCTCCATAACATAATGCAACATGTGAGGTTCCCTTGATATATCTAAGAATCCTCTTAACTATATTCTAATGCTCTCGACTAAGATTCGCCATATATCGACTAACCACTCCCACTACATATGAAATATCTGGTCTTGTACAAATCATAATGAACATCAAGCTCCCCACTACTGATGCATACAATACTCGAGACATCTCCATCTTCTTTTTTCATTGACAGGGCTTACACTTAAGGATAACTTGAAATTAACGGGAAGAGCTATAAATTGACTTATATTTTTGCATATTGAATCACCGCAAGATCTTCCTTAAATAATTCTTCTGGGAAAGTCAAATCTTCCTATTATTTTTGTCTAGGTGAATTTGCATCCTTAGAATCTTGTTTGCTGGTCCCAAGTCCTTCATTTCAAATTCTCTAGCAAACTGTGCCTTCAATTCTTTGATACGATCATTGTTGGGGCTTGCTACCAACATGTCGATCATGTACAATAGCAAGACTATAAAGTCATCTTTATCCAACCTCTTGAAATATGAACAAGGATCTGCATTCAGCTTGCTATATCCAAGGCTCATGATGTAGAAATCAAAACTCTGATACCAACACCTCGTGCTTGCTTTAAATCGTACAAAGATTTGTTCAACATGTAAATCAAGTTCTCTTTTCCTTCTTCTTCAAAACCTTCTAGCTGGAGCATATAAATTTTTTCTTTAAGATCTCCATGAAGAAATGCAGTTTTCACATCTAACTACTCATAATACAAGTCAAATGTAGCATATATCGCTAGGACTACTCGAATTGTAGTGAGTCGAACCACAGGAGAAAATATTACATTGAAGTCAATTCCTTCTTTTTGAGCATATCTTTTCACCACCAATCTAGCACGATATCGTTCTATTTGATCGTCACCACTCCACTTGATTTTGTAAACCTATTTATTGCTAATAGGCTTTCTTCATTGTGGTAGTGAGACTAGTTCCCATGTCCTATTCTTATGCAGAGCTTCAATTTCTTCCTACAATGTTGTCATCCACTAAGATGAATTTGAATTATTCATTGCCTCTTGAAGAGTTGATGGCTCTCTATCCTTAGTTAAAAGACGTTATGCAATATTGCTTTCCATATTATAATATGAGTGCCAGCTTGGTGCTCTTCTTCTGTGAGTTGATCTCTGAGTATTTTAAACATCAGATTCAGCTGGTTCTTGCTCCTCGTGCTTAGGTGCAGCTTTAGAAGAATCATTTTGAACAAATTCCTTTTCCACCTATACTGTTTCTGAATTCTCTTTTGAAGTGCTAACATCTTTTGTTTTCTCTTAATTATTATCTTCCAAGAAAATAACATCTCTGCTAATAAAAATCTTGAAGGTAGTGCGATCCCACATATGATACCCTTTTACTCCTTCAACATATCCTAGGAAAATATATCTTCTGGATTTTGGATCCAACTTTGTAGTTTCTTGGGCATTGAACATCACATAGGCAGGACTTCCAAATATATGGAGGTTTGAATAATCCATTGGTTACAAGTTCACATCTCCATCGATGCCTTCAACTCAATTGTAGTTGATGAAGCCTGATTTACCACATAATAAGTGGATATGATTGCTTTTGCCCATAATTTCTTGTTTAATCCATTCTCATCATCACTCTTGTTAAGGAGTGTTTGTCGTTGTGAATTGCCTTTTAATGCCTTATTGCTTGCAAAATTCATCAAATTCTTTACCAGTATATTCGCATCCATTATCTGACCGCAAAAACTTAATCTTCTTACCAAATTCGAGTTCCACTCGCGCTTTGTAATATTTAAAGACTGGAAACACATCTACTTTCCTCCTGATTGGAAACATGCAACATCTCCTCAAATAATCGTCTATGAATGATACAAAGAAATTTTGCTCCCCTTAGAGACGTAACTGGTGCTTGCCACACTTCAGAATGAATCAATTCTAGAATTTCTTTGCTTCTGAACTTTGATGTGTTAAACTTCAATTGATACTGTTTACTCACAATACAATACTCACAAAAGGGTAGTGAAACCTTTGTAAGACCTAAAGGTGGATTGTTCTCTGCAAGTATCTTTATTCGTTGTTCTGACATATGTCAAAGCTTTTTAAGCCACGTCATTAAAGATTTGTCATTTAGACTAGTTACAGCAACAGATGCCTCTCCTTCTTGCAAAGTTACTCCTTTCAGTATGTACATGTGGACTTATCCTTAAGGAGACCCAAACCATGTAAGATCTAGGATTCATGCCCTCTGGCGGGGAATAACACTTCACTTTATACAAATGGGCCATCATTTGGAGACCGTGGACTATTACATAAGCATCATCTCCCACTCAATCTTTTTAGGAATTAAGTTTTAATTACTATCTTGTATAGAAACAATTTATTATCTATCCTATATTGTTTCATTATATATCTCATACATAATGAATACATGGAAAAGCCTAAGGTTGGCAAATTTCTAAATGACATGCAATCACATAATATCACATATTGTTTACATTCATTTATCCATTCATCACATGAAATAATAAGCCATTTGATTGTCCATCCTAGAAACATAAAAATAATTACAAGCCATTTAGGCCCAAAACATGCTTCTTGGACTTGGATCTTCCTCTTCGAACTCTTCACTCACATGACCCAGCCCATTCGGTAAAAAGTGTGTAATGGCTTTACTTTTTCAAAAAAATTTGATTTTCATAAAACCGAATTTTTGTCCAAAAGAAAACAAAAATCTACACTTGTTTTTCACCAAAACCGAAACTTATGAATATGACAAAAATTCCAGCACTTGTAAAAACTGAAACTTTGTTACAAAAAATTTCGTACAATTGAAAATTTGTTAGAACAAAATTTCAGCACTTTACCTTTCTAAAAACCAAAAAATAGCCAAGACACCATAACCAAAACCGAAACTTTACCTCTTCATTTCTTCAATCCATGGCTTCTTTATCGTCATCATTACATGATTTTGTACGTTACATAATCAAAGAAAACATAAAAATGAAACCAAGGAGGAAACATGGTGATGATAGACCACCCTCCTTATTACAAAAAAAATGAAGAAATCTTACAAGGTAACTTTAGAATTTATGGACAACCAAAAGAGCAAAACATACACCATATATATTTCTATCACATAAAAATATGCAGCATACAAAAATGATTGTCAACCTATACATCACATATAGAAACTGAAATCATGCATAAGAAAATTGGTTCTGATACCAATTACTAGATCAAAAAAAGAAAGCATGCCATATTTGGAAAAGCGGTATATTTCAAAACTTTTTAGAAATCTAAATTGCAGCGGAAGCAATATATCTAAATCATCATGCCAATTTATGCATGATATGGTATAAGGATAATAATAAACATAAACAAGATAGAGATTATTACCGACTCCTTCCCTACATCTTTAACTCCTCGCTGTGATATCCTTTCCTTTTTCTTGTATCCAACCCTTCCTTTAGCCTTGCTTTTGAATCTTTCCCTTTCTCAATCTATCCTCTCTTTGTTTCTGTATCCTCAACCAATTTGATCTACCACTTATTCTTCTTAGATAATTTGGTTAATAAGATCCTTTGGTGGGAAAGGAGAAGAAATGTTTGAACGAGATTTTTCTTAGAAGAAAGATGGAAACAATGAGACACTTCTCATTCTAGGTTTTGGCCATGCATAGGTGAAAGGAGAGAGATGGTCAAAACAATGCAAGAACCCTTTCTTACACACCTCGATTTTGGTTATACATGAAAAGAAAGAAAAGAAGAGCATCCAATGCATCATACATTTCTTTAATCAAACATAAAGAAGCCATTAAATAAGACACTTCTCATTTGCTTTAAGATGGCTATATGAAAAGACCAATCACCTAATATGACATGTCAATTTTGGTTTTTTAGTGATGAAAGATGGAAAATGATCCATCTAATACACATCTTTCATCTTTAATTAAATGAATGCTAAAAAGGTTACATTACATGTTATCATTAAAAGATAACTATTAAACCATTTAATGGTAAGATCTTAACTCCATTTAATGATGATAAAGAATGATAAATACCATCTTTATTTACCAATTCAATGCTAAATGTGCAGCTGCACATTCAACCATTAAAAATCGAAAATACACTTCATTTCTTTGAGAATTTTGTTTGAATATAAGTAATCTAATTAATTAAAGTAAACCAAAGTCTAGCCCATTTCTAAATGTTCATTTGGGCTTCTAATTAATCATTAATTCGTGCAAGCCCAACATTCAATCATGGGCTTTAAAACCTCCATTTTTATTTCTTACTTAGCTTGATAACTTTTCTTGAAGCCAAGTGGGGAATCTTACTAGACTTAGATAATTTAATCTCCAATAAGCCCATAATTAATTTAATCTCATTAGAATTAATTCTAGCTTATTAACTAAATGTCATTCCACTAGAAAACAATTAGTTACACTCTTGAATTATTAATTATTATGAGAACACATATTTCAAATAAGATGTCCAATTGCAAATCTTATTATGAACCTTATTACAGTCATCCGCACAACAATGGATAAAATTACCGTTTTGTCCTTATGTTAGTTTTTTCTTCTAGATCTCCTGTTTTATTTTATATAGTGATTAACACACAAGATCTTATCTTGGTGTTAAGACTTGATGGGTAGCTAATCCATCAAACTCTTGGTGCCAGTTTAATCACCAATCTCTATAGAACATCTAGAAGTGATGATATCACTATAAACTCTTTATTTAGGTGAATGCTTCCTGATATATGTTTCAATTGATAATTCCAACATGCACTAGATTAATACTCTATAAAAATTCATTTCGATTATATCAAGAATTATAATAAAACACATATGATTTCACCATTTATCAAGAATGTGGTTCATGATAAGCAAATGCTAAAATCTATGTTTTAAGACTAAAGTAACGGCCTACTTTATTCTTAAAACATATTTAATTCTAGATTTATTTAATAGTGCCATTACCGATAGTTGAATATTATCATGATATAAAACTCATCATTCTCTTGAAGTAAACTCTTTTACTTACATGGAGATAAGTCGCAACAATACAGTCTAAACTATAATCAAGCAACTAACTTGATTATTCAACTGTGAATCAATTAATTTAGATTGTAATAATATATATGATTCACATACATCTCTATGTATATGTATATTATTTACAAAAGAATATTGGTACCTTATGACTAGTTATATAATGCTCATACATATAAACCCAAACTCTTTTGTTTCATTAATAATAAATATTTTCATTACAAAACTGTTACTGGAAGAAAATTAAGTTACATGTAAATACACTTGCTTTTCAGGGCACTATATTTACATAACTCCAATAATTGTGTGTGTTTGTGTTCTCTTTTGGCTTAGAGTTATGGCAAGGTTCCATTTTATCAATTGGACCGATAAATAAAAACATGGTGCCTTACTTGATTTTTATACTTAATATTTGTATATTATTTTTGCTGATTAGTGAGGAAATGTTTGACCAATCGTGTGCTAGGCATAATAGATTAAGCGACCCCCATACCCTTATCGCTGGTACATAAAAGTCAAGTCCCCGTATCGATACCTTTCTATGGGACTTATGGGTGATTCCACACCTAGGGTCTGGACACTGACGAGGTCATCTCCTAGGTTCATAACACTCTTATCAACTGTAGTCCGGACTCACTATGAATGAAAGTCAAGCCAACACCAGGAATCGGTAGGTGTGTATACTATTTGGCCGACTAGTAGTGACACACATGATTTTTATTGGCTTATTCTAACATTTGTTTTCTGATAAGATTTGATTTATTCATGTGATGTTTTTCTGCTTTTATGTACTGGAGTTGGAACCTATGTTCACTGAATGAGTGACTAATAAGCTAGCCCTATGTAGTTCCTAACTAGTATATGTTGAGTCATAAGCTAGGCCTATGTATTTCTATGTCATATAGGTTCATTTCATAGGTTACCTACACTGTCTTGGTGTGCATCGAATTTTATTTGTGATATATGTTTTTCTTGCTCACTAAGTACATAATGTAATCACCCCCTTCAATTTTCAACCATGCAGGTTAATTTAGCAAGCTTGAAGTTATATATAGATCATGTAGTTTTTTGACATTTTCAGGGTATTATCGCACGTGGGTAGTCTATGTTTTGTACTTTTATTATATAATGGCTCATGAACTATTTTATTAGATTGGTTATAATGGTATGCTTTATAACTTTATAAATTAACTCCTGATTGTCTTGTAGTTTGTAAAAGATTTTATGTATGAACTTTTGGTACTATTGTTGAGATTGTTTTTTAGTGGACTTAAAAGTCCAAAAGTTATGGTAGAATTTTTAATGTGAATATAAAAGAGCGTTTAAAATTGTTTGCAGGTGTTTCATAAAGTTTTGGGATTTTTAAAATACAATCGTTGTGCTGCCCAAATTTTTCAAAAAAAAAGGGAGATATTCAGTTAGCCTTACATAGTTGGATTAAGGATACCATGGGTATTCTTAGCCCGGGTATGCGATGATTGTCATGTGCTCGATGTGGTACTGGGTCGTGATACTCTAGCTACTACTATATTTGCAGATGAGGCATCACCTTCTGTACCTGTTGCTACACCATCCACCACCCCTACACTGACAGAGATAATAGGGAAAACGATGTAGATGAAAGAGGTGACCTCCAACTTGGAGCTGAGGGAGCTGATGGAAGAACTTACATCACAATTGTTAACAATTTGCAAGTGAAAATACATAAAACACCATATGTTTATAATTAAGTTATAGATTTAAATTTAAAAATGGTATAAACTTAATTGTTTTAATATTAGGTTGATTTCGTCTGGACCATGCTCAAGAAATATGACTTCCAAATTCAAGAAGAAGATTGATGTTGAGGGTTATATATAGAAGAATATCTCTGAGGCGAAAAGGAATTTTACTATAAGGAGTTTGAGGTAAAAAAATATTTTTTTAAAATTGATTTTTATATATTTATTAGATAAATATTTTTACATTATAAATATTTATTGTATGTTTTTGCTTTTATTTTAGAAAGATTTTTTGGGATTGTGAAATTGACACGATCATTATAAAATATGAGAGAGATGAGCACGTACACATTATCGAGACTTTGTTGGTGCGATACACAAGACTGGTGTACGATCGCCTTATATTTATGAACAAATATAAAGTCGTTGGCAACAGTATTGGACATCACGTGAGACAATGTCTATTTCAAAGTATAATTCTACCAACAGATGTGGAGAACTGGGGGAGATATTTTTTTTGTACATACTGAAGGATCTATTACCCACCATGAGCATGCAAAGAGACTTGTAATTATCTACACTTTACATTTATATTCTAGTTTTTTTACTTTAGTGCATTTCAATTTAATTTGATGTGTGAATTTTTGAATGAAATATGCATATTATAAAGAATGACTCAAATTTATCTTCATGCAGTGGGTGGTAGGGACCGTCGTGGAAGGATATTTGGCTTAGGTTCATTTGCGAACACATGTTATTCGCAATTCTCCACGTCTAGTACAGAAACTTCTAGTAGGTGGTCGACAACTAATAAAGTCAATGAGCTTCAAAGCACAACGCAGACATTGGCAACTCAGTTGCAACAATCGATGGAGTATATAGCTTAGCTCCGTAATAAGGTGGACGAGTTGAAGGAGAGACATAGCACCTCATCGTAGAAATCAAAGCTGAAGGGGAGGCACAACACCTTGTCGCAGCAATCAAAGCAACCACAGTCGCCAAATGAATAGCGTACTTATAGTCATTTTGTATTAATTATAAATACTTATTATATACAAAATAATTTTTATTATCAATTAAGATAATTTTTACTTTATATCATCAATCAACTTTTTGTTTTAACAAATTAAATATTGAAATAAATCAAAATATTATCAATAGATAACTCATAACTGTTTAAATTATGGATCAACCATAACGTCATCAAATAAAATTTAATGCAGGAAAATTTTAAAAAATAGGTTCTAGTAAATTTGCCGATTGAAACAAAGTTCGTCAATAAAATTTAGTCGATTTATTGATAGAAAACTAATAACCATCTGTAATGAAAACATTAATTTATCGACAGAATAACCAAAACCATCAGTAATTTCACCGAAAGATATATATTTTCCATTGGTAACTTTACTGACTGAAGACAACACAAAATAAATGTCCGTATATTCACCGACGGTTACATAAAACTTTTGTCGGTAAATTTGCGATAAACATTATGTGCTTTGTTGCAAATTATTATTGACGGTCGTATCTCAGACACCTTGGTCAGTCAGTAAATTTTGTCACTAACTAGGTTTTTCGACGGAATGTGTAGATATTCTATCAATAATTTTCGTCATTAAACTCCATTTTTCTTGTAGTGACAATTAATTAATTATTTTTGTTTGTAACCTTTACCCATTAACCCGACTTTGTATGCATATGCATTACCATTCATATTAGTTTTTCTTTTAAAAGCCCATCTGCATGTAATAGGTATAAAACTATCAGAAGCATCCACCAAAATCTATACTTGATTAGCGTATATAGATTTCATTTCAAATATCATACCTTCATGTCATTTTAATGAATTAATGTCAGACATTGCTTCTTTAAAAGTAATAGGCTCGTCATTTATGAGTGACACATTGTCTTTCCCCTTTCCAATACATAAATTTAATCTAATGAGGAGATGATATATTCTACTAATGCATTGTTGACTATATGTCTTTTGAGCTATTGCTTGTACATTATATATATCAACTTGAGTTTCTGTTCCATTTGGATGTGAATTTGTTGCTCTTGAACTTCTTAGAGTTCTACTTCACTCCCAAACTTTTTATTTGGAATAAAATTTCTTTTTAAGAATATATCATGTCTAGAGATAAAAACCTTTTACTCAAGAAGATAGTAAAATTAATATATAATAGTCTTTTTTTAAATATCCCACAAATTTGCATTTATCTTATTTAACTTAGAGCTTATAAGATATTGTACACTTCATATAAGCGTCACATTTCTAAATCTTTGGGTATGATATGTTTGGTCTACTACCATTCTATATCTTATATATAGTCTTATCAACTAACTTAGATGGAACTCTATTTATAAAAAAAAAAAGCAGTAGTTTTAAGGGCATATCTTTAAAAGGAGACAAGAAAGATTGCATGACTCATTATGGAAGGAACTATATTTAATAGAATACAGTTTCTCCTCTCAAATGCTCCATCATGTTATAGAGTTTTAAGATGAGTCCGTTTTGATAGAATCTCATTCTCTTTTAAATAACCTAAAGACTCATAATCTAAGTATTCACCACATTGATTAGCTCTAAATGTCTTTGTGCTCGT
Source organism: Erythroxylum foetidum (assembly GCA_026546835.1). Classification (NCBI taxonomy): domain Eukaryota; kingdom Viridiplantae; phylum Streptophyta; class Magnoliopsida; order Malpighiales; family Erythroxylaceae; genus Erythroxylum; species Erythroxylum foetidum. The sequence goes on from JANZLF010000009.1 coordinate 15,000,252, forward strand.
ACTAGTTTGTTTCTCAATCTCAAATCAAAATTCTTTAAACTTTCCAAATGATTCAGATTTTTAATTCATTAGATATACATAACCATATATGTAATGATCATCTGTTAATGTAATGAAATATAAGAATTCACCTTTAGCACAAGTAGACATAGAGCCATATATATATAAATGTATAAGCACTAATAACTATTTAGCACATTCGTCCTTTCCACTAAAGGATAGTTTGGTCATATTTTTTAATAAACAAGGTTTATAAATTTCATATGACTCATAATCAAAAGGATATAAATATCTTTTTTGTAGCACCCCATTCCCGCGAGACCCGAACCTAACATCAACGGTGATATCCGAGCCCGCGACCCGCGAGGGTGGTATGCTAGAGCAGTCAATGCAGTTTAAAAAAAATGATGATATTTTTTTTTTGAAAACAGTCGAGTGCGCGGAAATAATAAATGGTTTGGGCCCGTGATACGAAAACCCTTTTTAGTCATACACTTTAACAAAGATCACATTTCAATACAATATTTATCAATTAG